>SKCR01025212.1:0-226875 GCA_019454045.1 Zanthoxylum bungeanum
GCATGTTCTTCACGTTAATTAAGTTTTCAATATATTGAATTGTTAGCGTACAGCTAATGCAAATCTTTTATATTTAATTGGTATTTGTTGTTTCTTTATTCTTAGATATATATCTTTCTACTCTCCTACACTGCATGAACTGTTATTTTAAGTTTATGTGGGTAGAGAAATAGGAATTAAAAGCAGACGATCTGTTACATTTTACTAAGATTTGATGAGGATATTGTCAATTGGTTTTCTCTCTACCTAGCCTTTTGGTCTTTCACAGTCACATGATCTGTTGATTTTTATGAACTTGGTCTTAATTATCTGTACTTTCTGGCAATGTTTCATTCATGAGATTTGAAGGTCTCCGTTTCTTTTATTTTCAGTTTGATGTTCAAGCATACTGATGTAATTACTGGGTTTTGTTGTTATTGAATCATTTGCAGCCAAATAATGAGCCAAAATGTTGGTTTTATTCCGCCGGTTACTTTTCATTTACTTCTCTAGAATAATATGCCTTGTTTTTTGTTTTTGATGTTTAACTATTAGATGTAAAATTCAAAATCACTGAAAGCTTGGTTTTGCACTTGTTCGATAAAAATGGCCATCTTCACTCCTGGATTAATTTTTTTCAGCATTTATTTTTATACATATTCTGAACTCTCCAACACAATAAATGTGATATAGATAGTAGAAGGATTTTTTTTCCTCCCACTCATCTGTTCTTTTTACCATTTAATTTAATTACATGCCTTTGTCTAAGGCTTTTTTTTTTTTAATTTTTTTTTTAAATGATATAATAATGCAGCTAGCCAACTTGAGTAAAAAGATTTCTGTTACTTCTTTTATGTTATATTTGTTTGCAAAGCAATATTCTGCACTGCATATATCAACTTACAGCAAAAAAAAAAAAAAAAAAAACCTGAGATCTTGATCTTGATCCCGGCTCCTGCAGGAATCCACTTGGTTTCCATTTGATACTAGTTGTTTTGCTATATGTTTTCTCTCAGGTTTTGATCATTGATATATGGTGTACGTTTCTGTAAATATTACATGATCTGATCTGTAGAATATCTGGGATACAATATCTTATTAATTATTTGTTTCAGTACATTTTTACTTTGTAATGCTGCAAAGAATAGGAACAAACAATTTTTTTTCTTATGTTTGAATGAAAAATCCAGACATAAAAATCTATAGAATTGATTCGGTATTGGTGCTTAGTCTTAATTATTCATTTTGATATATAGTGAGTATGATTTTTATGCTATGGAAAAATGGGATGACGCTCCGGATTCCTATACTCTCAAATTTCGAATATTTTTGCAGTCCTTAAACGAGCCGGTGTTCATGGATATGATAATTTCAAGGAAAACTTTTTTGTATTTCAGCTTGTTTTATTGTACACATGTAGATGATGAAGTCAAAAATATCAGCGGAAGGGGATTACATTAATCTGTTGATTCCACCACTATTATTTATGTTGATTAATAATCTGAACAATGATAGAAAATAACTTTTTAATTAAAATAAATAAGAAAAAATTATGGACGATAAGTTATGTATTAGGTGTCTTGTGGTAGGATCGCTCGTGGTTAAGACAGGTGAGGTGTCTGTTTATAGTTTTCGCTTTTTTTTTTTAATTATAATTTTTAAATAACTAACGAATAAGAATTCTGAAATTTTATATTATAATATTATAATACGATTAATAACCTCAAAATATAAAAATAATTTTACGGCTCGAGAATCTCAAGACCGTACTACTTCTGGATGAGTGTGTATCATAATTCTAAATTGTGATTAATTTTATACTTTTCCTATCTCTGTCTCTCTCTTTTTTAATACAGCTTCAAATTATTATTATTTTGTGTGTGTGTGAGAATTTATAAAATAAACGATAATTTTTAAACTATATACTCAACCACTTAAAAAAATAAAGCAAAATTCCATTCAAGCCCAACACAAACTAAAATATATTAATAAATTATGATGGATATCGAGATTGAATTTATTCAAGATCAAGGAAGAAACATAATACATATCGATCATTTTACATAATTTTTATTATGTATAAGGGTATTGTAACAAGTTCATTCATACATAAGTTTAGCTTCAATATCATATTGAAAGCTTATGAACGTAGTCGGATAATATCAAATACAAATAATACGCCCTTTTATGCTTGAAAAAGAATTTGTAAAGTAAACATGTCCTAAGTAGTTTGCATTAGAACTTAGAAGCCATAGCTCGGTGGTTATGACTTCAATGATGAGTTAAATTATGGATCTATACATACATATACAGTGTCTATACATTCACAACTTCATAATGGATGTCGTTGACCTTTTTGATCTCCACTAATCTAAATTATGGTGCTCTATCTCCAGCACCCATTAAAGCTTTCTGCAAATGGATTTAGCAGGGAAACCATTAATATCTTTATTATTTGGCATCGCAGTGTTGAAGGAATTATCGGTTGTTTATGATAGTATCCTTTTTATACTTTAACCCCTAGTAATAATTATTATAACAAGTTAGCCCCACTAAATTATTGATTCTGATTCTACCCCTAGATTGATGGATATTTATTTACAAATCAACTTCTTCTTCTTCTTTTTTTTTTTTTTTTATTAAGATAAAAGTGTGGATGAATTTAAATACATTTTTAATATCTTACCTTATAAAATTGAACTCGGGCATCACGCTTTGAGAAAATTTATTTTTTGCCTAACCTGGTTACGACTCTGGAGCTTATAATATCAATTTCAACATAACAATTGCATCTTAATATTTGTGTCCATATTTTACTTAAGCCACACATTGCTCGAGCTCAGGACAGTCCTGAATTGTCTTAAATTTTGTAGGGCCCTGGCGAATTCTAAAAATAAGGCTTCTGCCGATATATGATAAAAAATTATGTATTATATTATACACTAAAAATTGAAATTTTTATGAATCCAATGTCTTAATTTTACGTTAAATTTTAGGGGCCCCACCCGATCGCCCATGTCAACTCTCCCCATAACCACCTATGCTCAAGCTTTATTTTAAATCTGAAATTTAATTGCGCATCCCTAGAACCTTAAACTCATCTTTGTTGTATGTTGGAAAACAAATAACTAGTATTATTGTCGCACCCGTCCTCTTAGTTAGGGTAGGGGTGACACGAAATCGTAAAACTGACAGAGTTTTCTCTATAAAACGGATTAATTCACTGAATACAATGCTAAAACATGATATGTAACAACATCATATATATATATATATATATATATATATATATATATTATATATATATATATATATTTCTTTTTGAATCGTTTAAATTTGTGAATTCTCTATTATATTGATTAAATTTGATCTTCATTTGCTTATTTGACATGTATTATCAACATACACGGTAACATATGATCATGAGTTGTAAGTGAAAATTTGTAATATTCACTTCTCTAGTTTGTTGGAGGTAGCACCTAAAGGTAGTGGAATTTATGTTTTTATTAAAAACTAATCACGCTTTTACTTAATAATTTGACATCTCTTGACTCAGCAAGCAGTGATTGTTCGCGTAAAACGATAGGGCTTGAGTTGTTTTAATAAAAAAGAACTATGTGTGTGAATAAGTTCGATTTCGTAGCATCTCTAACTTGAGCAATTAAGTATGTAGGGGTGTTTTAACACTTAGTGCCCTAAGGCCAACAGGTCTGGGAGTCACTAGCCCAACTCGTTACATGGGTTAAAGAGAAAGCTTAAGAAAATCAGACACTTCTTCTTTTTGACATATGTGATCCGAGAAATTAAGTCTGTATGGGTGTCTTAACACCTAGTGCCTTAAAACCAACTGGTTTGTGAGTCACTGGCCCAAAGCTCGTTATAAGGGTTGAACATGTATTATTATTATTATAAAATATATATATATAAACTGTCATTGCCAAAATGTGTGAATTCTGATATAACATTAGGACAAAAATATTACTTTATTTTCAACAAGACCTGTGAATATTGTGGGCACAATGAATTGATTGATACTTTCTCTTATGGGTGTATGGAAGAAGAGTAAAAAATACAGGAGAATTTATTTATTTGATAATTTAGAAAGAAATAAAACAATTACTAACTAGGATAAGAATTTATCTTTTTAGTTTTAGCTTAAATTACTAGGGACTAGTAATACGTTATTTATGAGGTGTGATGAACACTAAAAAATGTACATTTATTAAAGATAGGGTAATCATTTTACACTTATAGTTGTATTAATCTTCTTAATTTAGCACATTTGTGAAATAATAATTAAATTTATGTTTTATATATTTTTATTATGATTTTTATTTCTTATGTAGGTGAAATAATACTTTGGATGCATAACTAGAAAAATAGGCGTGACATTTGGATTTTGTAGGTAAGACTTAATTAAAATGGCGTTCTAATAGTGTACAATTTAATTTTTGCGTAATTTTCGTATTTTGACCATAAATTTTTACTCCGATATCGGATTGAGGCAATTCCAGTTCTAGATGAAAGATGACTCAAATATATATAACTTTTCTCTCTAAAAGATTTTTTACTTCTGAGGTTTTCAAGGCCGAAATTAATGAAAAGTCAAAGTGTGTTATATGTAATTATTAAAGATAAAAACAAAAACAAAAAATAAAATAAAAATAAAAAAAAAAAAAAAAAATGAGAAGAAAATATGGATTGACACTTTCCACCATTTTGGAATTTGCAAAGTTTTGCAATTTGCAAAATGAGGTGCTGAGTGTCTCTATAAATAGAGGAGCTTGGCACCTCATTCAACATGTTTTCTTTGGAGAATTCTCTTGAAAACTTGGAATAAAGTGTCTTGTGTGTTTTAATTTTTCAAGTTTTGTTGTAATTTTTTTCTTTTAGTAATAAAATTATGTATATTTTTATTCAAAGCATTAGTAGCTAATTTCATCTTGTTGGGTAAATGGTGAAACTCTTAATATGAGAATATAAATTAATATTATTAATATTATAATATATGAATTGTAATCTGAAGACTAATATTTAAATTTGGACTAATTATTGACAAACTTTGTTACTGCCTTTATGACTGATTTTATATATTTGGTATAATTAAGTACCTAATTGAACTTGTTATAGACAAATGTTATCACCGCCTTTATGACTGGTTTTATATGTTTTGGCATAATTAATTCCTGAAGTAAATTAACTGGGTAATAATAATAATTTATATATTATAAAAAGTAAGAATTCTCTATATTTGAAATATTAAGAGTGGATCTCCTAATATTTTTAATTTATTATTGCGTCACAATTTAAAAATTGGTCATCACTTAAATCAATTCACTTTTTTTTTTCACTCAAATTATTATTTTATTTTACTAAATCTATTCCCTGTGGATCGACTCCAGACTTACTGGGTTATTTATTACTTCGACACTCTTATAATTGAGAATAAAGAACCACTTTGTGAGTGTGTCATTGTGCATAATATTAAATTTCGTATCACCACTAGTTATAGCTTTCTTATAAAAGTGAGAAAAATTTAGGCGGTACTGAAAAGAGATAAATCTCCCTCAAAATGTGACACATTCATATGTTTTAAGGTATGAATTTGTTAAGAAAGTCTCTCCACATGAGCAATTGTTGGGGTGAAACTTGAACCCTAAATACGAGGTTCGAATCTCACCATAATAATTACATGGAGAGACTTTCTTAAGAAATAAATCAATCACGTTTTTTACTTGGGAGACAATATCGAACCCACCACTTTGAATTTAAATTTTATTGGTGAGACTAACCATTTAAATATAATGTGTTTCTTAATGATTCGATGAGACTGTTTAGCCTAAATTTTCTCTATATAAAGGAAGCTGCGTTCTAACTTCTCGCTCTGGGATTCATCGTCATGAAACTTACAGATTTTCCTCTGTAAAACGAACTAATTCCCTGAATACAATACTAAAATATGATTTGTAACAACAACAACAACAACAACAACAACAACAACAACAACAACAACAACAACACACACACACACACACACACACACACACACACACACACACACACACACACACACACACACACACATACACATATATATATATTCTATGATCCATCCCAAAAGAATCATCCATAGTTAGATTTATATACATCAAGGTATCAAAATATGCTTTGTGGCTATATCAAAATAACACAAGTACATGGGGAAGACATTTCTAGATCATTCATCTCAAAATACATCAAAAGACTCTCAACTGTTGGCTCAATATTTTTCTAATGGCAGAATATGATGAAGAAGTAGTAAAGGACAAAAGGAAGGATATACTAATCTTCTGAACTTGTAAAATTTAATGGATCACAACTTAGTGTCGTGGATAAACAAGTAACAAGACATATAGAATAAGTCTTTCACAATACAAATAAATATAAAATCTGTAAACTGGCGTATAAAATATTTATTGGAAATCACAAGTCTCATTTCTCATAAATCTCATTATGCACAATAATACTATTCATAAAATAAAAATGATTCATTCATCTATATACACACTCATGACAATACGATAAAGTTGGCAACATTGGACATCCCCATGACAATTACTAAAATCCGGAGTAAAATTGGCAATATAAGACCTCATTTCATGTCAAATAATCTGACACATATATGTACACGGAGTACATCTTAGCATAAAAAGACATTTCTAAAACACATGCCATGTATCTAAAAAATCATGCAAACTTTCTCATATATTACAAACTCATGATTTCAAACATAATCAATATTCGATCCATTCTTTTATAGAAAAATATACAATTTCTAAAAACAGAATAATTTAATGCATTACCTTGAAAATTCATTTAAGGAAACATACATAACTATATACTTTGAGAAATATTAATGTTACAAGCTTATCCACGCACTTAGTGAGCTGTACTACTGTAGACGCTGGATTTCGCCCGAGGTCCACAGTTGAGAATTTGTAGTATGAGGGCACTAGCGATCCTGTAAAATAAAGATAGAGTGGGCGGAGAGTACTGCCCACCGGTGTGGTGGGTGCCGTAGGTACTCCGACGTTCAAGTCAATAGTGAAAACGAGCGGTAAATAAGTGTAACATCTAGTAATCCGAGCGACTTGCACGTTACCAGAGACCGACGACCATCACGTTATCGGAGACATGTTCACGATAAAAATCATGTTTAAGCATGTATGGATTTAAGAGGATTACTTTTCGGGCATTCGATAAATTTCTCGTATTTCCGATACGGAAAGTAATTTTAAGATTCAATACGGACAGCCCTGGGTATTTGGACCGTAACTTTCTCATACGAACTTCAATTTTTATGAATTTTATATCGCCAGAAAGCTTAGACCAAGACCTAAAACTTTCACGTTGAATATTTTTCCAAAATTCGGACCAGAAGCGAGTAAAAAACGCAGATAAAAAATTTAGATGAATAGTACTCGATGTCATTCTAGTAAATTCCAAAAACTTCTACACTCTTCTATTTTTTTTAAAGCCAACTATAAAAAGGGCTTACTATTCAAAAATTCTTGAATTTGAAACAAAAATATGAGTAGAAAACGTGAAGGAAGAAAGAAGAAGAAGAAGAAAAAGAAGAGAAGAAAAGAAATGAATAAGAAATAGAGGAAAGATTTAGCAAGCATGGGAGTTTGGAGGATGAGAAAATACAAGAGATAAAGTAAGAAATTGTGATCCAAATCTTGAGTTCTTAATTTAGGTAGTATGAATGATTTGATGATGATAACAACATATTTGGGATTCCATTTGATGAGAAAAAAAGCATGAAAGATGATTATGTTATAAGTTGTCCCAATTTTCTTAAAAACCCTAAGTGTTGAGCTAGTAGGGGTTATGAGATTAGAAGATTAAAAAATTGGATTATGAAGTGTGCATATTGAAATTTTAGAAGTGATGTGAGTAATGGTGATGATAGTCCCTTTGTAACGACCGATAGTTTTTACTACTGTATTCAAATGTACTGTTACGAAAGGGACGAAGGTACATAGGATAAATTATATTGAGATTCATATATACTCATGAGATGACTTTAGGGACAATCGGTAAATTTCTCGAAGTCCCGGGACGAGACTGTACAGTGTTCCCTTTGAACAATCCGTGGTATTTAGAGCATACCTTTTTCATATGAACTCGGATTTTTATGAATTTATATCGTCGGAAAGCTGAGATCGAGATCTACAACTTCCGCGTTGAATATTTTCCCAAATTCAGACTAGAGGTTGGTCAAAAAACGCAAGTCAAAATTCGGATGAATAGTGATTTCGGGGTTAAATAGAGAAATCTCACATTTTCTAGACTTTTCTACACTTTTCCCCAACTTTTTAAATATCAAACACCCCCCACTATATAAAGGCCTTCTTATTCACAAATCATAAAATTTGGAAACAAAAGAAAGGAAGAAAACGTGAAAGAAGGAAGAATAAGAGAAAGAAGAATAAGAGAAAAAAAGGAAGAAGAAGAAGGAAGAAGGAAAAGAAAAGTGATAAGGCAAGTTGAGCATGAGAGATTTGGAGAATGAACAAAATCAAGCAAGGGAAGAGGTAAGAAATCCATGACCCAAATTATGGAATTTCAAGCTTTTAAAAGTTAATGCTTGTGTAGTATTTATGGGCTTAATTGTGATAATAATAGTGTGATTTTTGACCTTAAAACCATAGAAATGGGGGGATGGCGATACGTAACGCCCCTAGATCCTAGTTCAAGACTAGGGATGACAGATGCCCCGAAATCCTGGTTTCAAAGCTTGGGTGGTAGCATAGATCCGTACCCCCAGTTCTAGTTTGTGGCTTGAGGGACGACAATACGTAATGCCCCAAGACCACCGGTTTCAGAAACAGTAGTGGCATGCTTTGGGGGACGACGATACGTAACGCCCCAAAGTCATGGATTTACATTGCTGGCTACAGTTAGACGTATGGGGGGACGATGATACGTAACACCCTCATACGTCAAGTTTTCAGACAGAGGCCCAGATTTCAGAAAGAGTTTTCAGTTCCAGTTTTCAGAAAGAGATTTTAGAAAAGAAAGTTTCCAGAAATAGCAGTTTTACAAGAGATTTTTATAAAGAAGCTCAGAATTTTAAAACAGAAACCAGTTTTCTTATAAAACTATTTCATGAATTTTCGGTTTCAAAACCAAATATTTTTATAAGAGTTTTCATTTTTAGTCCACTCAGTTAGATCATATAGCGATCTAACCTCCATTCCAGTTTTCATATTTTGCAAGTTTCTCGGAGGACGAGCTCGGGAAGACGGATACTGATGCAGTCACTAGGGATGGAGTCCACCAGTATGAGTCAGAGACATAGTGAGAGTCCAGTTATAGTCAAGTGAGTCTGTATAAGTCATGGTCGTGTGTAGTCATTGAAAGACGGTTATTATTAAATACAATAATTAATATTGAGTTTATTTTCTTTGTTCTTTAGTTGGGCTACGGTCCCACACAAAATATAGTCATATAAAGAAAAATATATTAGTTTTTATTGTGGTTAAATAGTCAGAGGCTTATGGGGTTAGTACTGCTATCCCTTGCCGGTAACATCTCCCAGATCGGGGATGTTACATGGGAAATCCCCCAAATTTGTAAGTTTGGTGTATGAATTAAGTAGTGTATATACAATGGATATAATTTATGGTTGATGATATTTTGAATACTTATGGTTGTTGATATCTTGTGTGGTATATTTGAGTGTGATGTTGGGCCAATTGAGTATGTGGAGATGAAGGGAAAAAAATCCTGATTTTTCGCCCTTGCGTCGCGACGCAGACCTCACCGCGTCACTATGCAATCTGGGTGTGATACGAGTCGCGACGCGAAGGGCTCTTGCGTCACGATGCGTAAGGAAAAAGATTGGGTACGCTTCTGGATGATACGCGTCGTGACGCGCCCTGATATGCGTCGCGACGCAAGCTCAAGAAATTTTCCAAATTCATTTCTAACCATTTCAGTTTCACCCGAACGCGTTAGGGGCTACTGATAAGTGCACGAAATTGTACTTAGAACACTACTAACTCAACTTTATTATCATATATTTTAATCTTAATTAGAGTCATTTTGTGCTTTGTTAATATGAAGCAATGGATCAAGGAGAATGGAGCAATTGAATATGTTTCAGAGCCTAATAGACGTATCGGACGCACGTGGGAGCATCAGCCGCGCACTGAATTTAAAAAGGCTATAACTTTTGATCTAGAAAGAGTTACGAGACCCATAATATATCGATTTACATGTACTCAAGGAGATATAGTCAATTGTAGCATCCTACAAAGCCTCTGGTGCGTCGCGACGCGAAACCACGATTCCAGGATTGTGTGCTGTGCGTTTTTAATGCAATTTAGTGTTCCAGAACTTTTCTATATAAACCCAACTTCGTCCTAAACCCTAGAAGAGGAGAAAATCATAGAGAAACAGAGGAGAAAAACACAAAAGATCCAAAAACACAATTCATAGAGAGGAAGAACGAAGAACTTCAAGGAAATCATGAAGTCTTTCCAATCTATTTAGGCTGCATCTCTTTATTCCATGGAGAACTAATCTCCTAGGCAAAGTGACCGGTGCGTAATCACACGTGTATAACACAAACACACGTATCGTTCAAATAGTATAAAAAGTATCGATCCTACGAGGACTTAATACCTAAGCTATTAATTTTATGAGGCCAAATGATTACTAGTATTTAACAGATTGATTGATTGACTGGGTGATGACTTTAAACTTAAAAACAAGTAAATAAAATTGCACGAAAATATGTTGAGAAAAATTCAAATTTACAAAACTATACAGGGTTGTGAATTTTTCCAATATCTTTTAAAAGATGAAGTGGTTATTTCACGTTTGTGCAATATATTGGTTTACTAACCTGGGACACGAAAATATGTAAAAGCCTCTTCCAATGGTCAGTTACAAATACCCAGCGTAGCCCAATTAATCATATTCTTATGTCAACCAAGTTACCTGAATTCATTAAGATTAAGTTCCAATTATGGTTACCTCCGCCCGACAGGTATATTCCTATCATTTAAGGAAATCTATTAAAGGGTTATCTATCCTCAAGGAAAATCGTGGGCTATTAAGTATAAGGCTGAAACCTAAAATTCATTTGTGAAGTTTATTTTAAGTTTATCAGATCAATCTTATTAATGGCCAGTTAACAAGAAGCATTAAGTTTAAGACTTAATAAGTAAACATTTATATTACCCAAACCATAAAATAACCCATTCTAACCCGGTGATATTGGAATTCATCACAACCCCAGATAACAGACTTAGTTACGACACATATCTAAGGCTAATAAAGCTTAAATAAAATAAAAGACATAAAGTAAATGCTGGAAATTAAATAAAGTAAATACTGGAAATTAAAAATGTAAAAGTACGATAAAAGAAAATGCTCGAGTTATATGATCCATTTTTAATATTTCAAAATTAGAAATCTCCCTTATTCTCAATGTTTACCGATTAATTAACCAGACCATAAAGGCAGTAATTTCATTTGTCTCAATTAAATCCAACCGACCATATAGGCGGTAACAAGGTTATTACCTAAACCGACCATATAGGTGGAAACTACGTCTGAAATGAAAAACCGACCATATAGGCGGTAAATAAGGTTGTCACCTAAACCGGCCATATAGGAGGTAACTAATTAATCCAAATTTTAATTAAAATAAGGGAGATTAATCTAATTCATTATATTAAAAGTCTCACATTTTCACCCCAGTAGAATGAGATTACCTGCTCATGCTGTAAAAGAAAACACACAAAATTTTATTAATTAAATAAAAAGAAAATACAAGAAAACTTAAATAAATATACAAAACATTTTCCTTTAGGTTTTCATGGAGAAATTCCTCCAAATAAAGAATGGAAAATTTACAAAGTTAAGCTTGGTATTTATAGGAAAATCTAAAGGCTTCCACTAATTTCTCCATCAATTACTCCACCAATTGCTCCACCAAACATGACACCAAACATGGCACCAAACATGCAAGCATGTTTGGTGGAAGTTTGACAATTTTTATTTATTTATTTATTTTATATTTTGAAAATGACTATAGTAATTACACAAAATACACTAGATTATTCATCAATTTCGGTCATGTAAAATTCATAATTCGAAATTATTTTGTTCTTAAAAGTTGTAGATCTTTGAGTCTTCTTTAATCTGAAACTTGAATCAGCTCAATCGGATATCGGATGATAAAGTTATGGCCAAAATACCAAACTTGCGCAAAATTGGAATTTAGGACTGCACTTTGTGGCTTCCAACGGTCCCAATGTCAACATACGACATTCGTCTTCCTCTAGCAGCAATCCCTCAACAAACCTAGACATGCTCGAAGGGTCCGACATAACAGTCGTACTTCTCGGGATCTAGATCACGACATTCTCTGGGTCTTATTCAAGGTCCATTAATTGTTTTCTCTTCCTTGAAGAATGCCCTGATCCAGTCGATAATTTACGAGCAGCCTCAACTGGGAGAACATGTGGGGGATCCTTCTTTGACAGCTAGGGGTCAGAGACTGCTTCAATTTCCTTCCCATTGGACTTTTTCTTCTTCCTCCGTTCGAGCATTTCCTCTACTGAATGGAGTCTGAATTGGCTCATCCTTTCCACTGCGCATAAATTTCCCTCAGGGGTTAGAGTCCGCAAAGTCTATGAGCCGACACGCCCAAGTTATGAGAATGACTGTCAATATACTTTTTGTCAGAGGTAAGGGGGTACCTTCCGGGTAGAAAACCCCATTCCACAATGGAGTCAACATTAGTCTTTTCTCCACCAAAACCACCCTTAAATTCCTCTCAGGCGTTGGAATGCTCAAAATGTAATTTGTATTCGCTATGACCCCAAGCGTCATGTCGAAGCTATGATTACGGTTCGAACCTATAAAATGGAAAAAAGGAGAATGTTAGAGTCTCATCGAGTGTACACACAAGAGAAGAGTATAAGACCAACACTCACTCGTAATTTCCCAACACTCGGGTATTCTACTAGGCCCAGTCGACCCGAACACACCCTCTCATTTTATAAAAAAATAAGCCTTTTGCCAGCCTCCTCTATCATTAGTAGTCAGCCCAGAAATCAAATGTTCCCTATTTTGTCGAAGAAACAGATGATATCTCCCTTTCTCCACTACATGTTCCTTCATATAATATGTATAGAGTAGGTCTTTCACCCCGAACCTCACTCCCAACTCGTAGGTCAAGACTTCAATCGACATTAAAACCCTTCAAGTGTTTGGCATCAATTGAGAGGGGGCTATCTCATAGTGATATAGTACCTCTCGAACTAGGTTGGGAATCGGGAATCTAAACCCATCAGCGAAGGGACGTTCATAGAACCCAGTCCACCCAAGGATCCTATAGTCGACTCATTCCCTCGAGGAGGGTAACCTCACTTGAACCGACTCAGAGAACCGATATTTTAATTTTATCTCTGTAGACACGGTGACGCTGTCCGGGCTCGCGGCCCGGTCGGGAGTACGGAGTAAACTGGAGAATAATGGAGTCGCCACCCAGTGTGAACTGGGAAATGATTTAAGGCCGCACTCACCCCTCGCAAGGGAAGAACTCAAACCGTTGGGTTCAGAATGGTCCCTTACTTATGCCAATTGTAATAAACAGATTTATGCAATAATATAACCAAGTCTTATGCAGCACATGCAAGATAATTTAATCAACACACAAGTTTGCATACCCATGAACAATAATAGAAACAATGGAAGCATATTACATTAAAAATAGATATTTAAGCACATGATGCAGAAATGAATAACCAAAGAGGAAAACATGCATGAAACATTAGGAAAGAATCTGTCCAGTGTGTGCGCGTTCGTGTAGCGTTCAGAAACGCGTTCGAACAGAGTGAGACAGAATGCATGCGTTCGAGTAGCGTTCGTAAACGCGTTCGAATGGGGTAAGGGCGAATGCATGCGTTTGAGTAGCGTTCATAAACGCGTTCGAACGGAGTAAGGCATAATGCTTACGTTCGTGTGATGTTCAGGAACACGTTCGAACGAGATTATAAAAACGACATCTATAATGACATAAACATATGCATGAGTGTTTTTCAAGCGGTACGTGGAGTTGTATCCCATGTAAAGATCGCACTACCATCTATTCGGATTCAGCTACGGAATTTATGTCTGGGTTTCCATCCAATATATGTTGGACAGTTATGACCCATAGCATCACTATTTGTACAGATCATGGTGTTGTTGTACAAATTAACTATGTGACAAAGGAAATTGCTCTTTTATCATTTGTGATTAGATCGCCAAGATGTATAAATGATAGAAGGTCCATATGATTAATTCCGGATTGAGATGATATGAGACAATATCAATCCATAAAGGTTTAATCATTAAATATCCATAGTCATAGTATTATCGAGATTGGACATCGATAATGCGGAATAGACTAGTATTACACTTGTGCGCGTTGTGGGAGCATAACGGCATAGTTCTTATATATTTGGGTATAGGATACTCATGCAAGTGTAGTAGGAGGTTGTGTTTTACCGATGGTACGGAAAACAGCTTCGCTCTGGATAGACCCTTCGGAATTCCATTGGTAGTATGACTATGTGTCTATGGAAGTCCGAATCAGGGTAGGTGTATTTGGTCTTAACCTGAGACTTGCACCGCTAATACTTGCGACAATCAATATACTTTGGTTTTGGTCGTCCAGGGCTTTAACCGGTTCTGTGTATGCCTCTTCTGGGTATATTGAGAATCGTAGTGTATTGGGTGTGATGTCGAGATGGAAGTATCACTCCAGTCATAGTGGAGATGATGATCATGTAGGATACGAAACTCGTTCTCTTATATGTTGCAGCTATCGGGATATTATGACTAGGTCATGTTTATCCGATTATAGAGACTAGTTATCAGAGATCCGATATGTGCTTCGTACGGGGCAGACACAATTCAAGCCCCATGCCTTGCACGTGACATCCGATACTGGATCGAAATACGCAATACTACGTATACTACGCCGGATATTGATCACATATTCCTGTAAGGATATTTTTGGAGAATTGGGTAGGCATGACGCTTTGCTAGAAACCAACCTTGTCTTGTAAATCGGTACAAACGTAGTACTAGGTACTTACGTGTTCGGATAGTCCGACGACCGGATTTACTGCCAACATATCCGGGGATCTCATGGGTCGCTTCCCGAAGATTCACTGATGACGTATGGCTCGCATTTTATTAATCTAGGATTAATTAAATGAGAGAGAAAATTAATCTGTGATTAATTACGGAGATATTTTATCTGGGATAAAATATTAATTAAAGAGAGAAAATAATTAATTTGGAATTAATCGATAAAATAATATATTCGATATATTATACGAAATTGGATTTCGACGTGGAATTGAAATTAGATTTTAATTCGGGCAAACGAGTTAATTTAGAATTAATTCGTTAGCGATGTGAATAGTAATTTTGCTAGGCATAATTATTTAATTACGTCGCAAAGGAAAATTCGTTAATTTAGAATTAGCGAACCCGAGCCTGGGAGTGTTTGCGGGCGCACTCGCATTGCGAATTTAAGTGCGGCCTACAAGTCACATCAAGTGTCAAATCATTAGTCACATCAAGCGTCAAATCACTTATCACTTTGAGTGATGTGACAACTTGTCATTTGAGTGATTGATGGAAGTAGTTTGTTGGCTTTAATGCCATTTACCAATTTTGAATTTGGTAAATCAATTAATTGAATTTGGTAAATCAATTAATTGATTTTGGCAAATCAATATTGTGTATTAGATACACAAACCAATTAATTCATCACTCTCTCTCTTCAATACACACGGTTTTGAGCCATTTCCCTCATCTCTTTCACGGTCTTGGACCACATTTCTTCTTCTGTTTTTCTGCTACTGCCGTGAACAAAGGAGAAGCAAAGTGAAGATTTTGTTGCAAAATCATGAGTGCTAGCACACAAAGGAGTCATCCTAAGGTGATAGGGAACCACACTTGTGAGCTTGGAATCGCCATTTGAGAAGCTTGGAGCTTGGAGCATCAATGGAGCACACTTGGAGGCGATGACCGAAAATTTGGAGGCCAAATTTCTGCCCACTGCCGAGAGCTTCATCACCTTGGAGGAAAAGATTTTTCTTCGTCGCATCGCTCAATCGATCATTGTAAGTATTTTGCAACTTCCTTGTTATATTCGCACTGGTTTTATTGCTTGAATCGATCCCGGTTAGACCGTAGAAACCCAACAATGGTATCAGAGCGAGGTTGAGCATGAAACTTGAACTTAGGGTTAAAATTGGGTAAATTGATTTTGAGCATGATTTGATTAAATTAATTGATTGAGTATGCTTGAATGATGTTTAATTGAAGTTGGATATGATCAATTTCATGAAAATTGATTTGGAACAATTTTCCCCAAATTGGTGAGGCTTGGCCGAATGGTACCCTATTTTGTGGCTCTTGGTGATTTTTGATTTTAAGCCATTGGATGTGTTTGAAATGATTGGGATGTATTAATTTGTGGTTTAATTGGATTGAAATCAAAATTGATGTACATAATCCCCAATTACCGTGAACTTAGAAGCATGAAATGGGTTTGATTTTTGATTAAAATGTGTTGGACATGTTTTGATGGTAATGAGCATAATTAATTGTACAAATTTGTGTTTTGGAAATGTCAATTTGGGTAATTAATTATGGCATACACTTTAATTAATTAATTGTGAAATTTGGAATCTTGTAAGTTAATTAATTGGGTTTATTTTGGAATTGGGCCTTAAAAGTTGTAATTGGGCTTTAATGGGCTTGGTTGTACCAAGATGGGGTTAGGCTAAATTGGTTGGATCCAATTAGGCCCAAAACCATATCCATAAAGTCCAATTATGACTTAATGGACCTTTAATAATAATTGGTCCTAATGGGCCTAAATTGGTTTCTTGGCAAATACGGGTGATTCCTTAAATGGGCTTTGGTATTTGGGTTTGACCCATATTGACCAAAAGTCCATGCCTTAGAAATTAATTAAAAGCCCATTGGACTTTAAATTAAATTAACATTGGATATTAATCGGGCTTTGGGACCCGTAACGATTAAATTTATAATCTAAGTCGTAAAGGTTCGTTAATAAAGTGTAATATTTAATTTGGAATTAAATAGTGAATTAGTATTAAATACAAATTAAATTGGATTTAATGTTGTAGTTTAATTTAATTCAAGAATTCGTACTTTGAGTACTTATTCGCAAAACGAGTCGGACTCGCGCAAAATCAAATCGTTGTTTGAACATTGGATGGTCATTAATATTCAGATTAATTAATTGGATTAGATTGATTGATAACATGCTTGTGTGAATACATGGTTGCGATGTATGAATAATGTATATCGGATGGATATTAGATGGGTGGGGCAATTTTGGAAATTGTTGTAATAAATTTAGAATTTATTAATTGGATCTGCGTGTCCAGCCTATTACCTCCTTACTCTTTGTATTTCTCTTCTCATCTATTCCCCTCAATATAATGAGATTTTTTTAGAAGTGTTATGTAATCTGGTAGAAGTAATACTTGTGCTAGCGGGAGAGAGGAAAATGAGAGATTTGTTCTAGGAACAATGTTTAAGTATCCATCTGCATATCATTATTATATTTATTTATATGCGCCTTATTATGTGTTTAAAATGCATGTTTAAGGGTGTATGATGATGAGACCTTAACAAAGATAATTAATTGGTTGCCAATTACGCAAAAAAACCCTCACAATATATTAAGTGTTTTTCCTTCCATTGAGTGATTCTTACTCAAGCTCCAAGACTGGCATTGGTTTGTTGGCCAAAGTCAAGACCTTTGTCCGTCGAGGATGTGTTTGAATCATGAAGGCTTTGTTCCATATTGGTGTCTTGTCCAAGTTGTGATTTGTTGGCCAAAGTCAAGATCACTTCTTGTCCATCGACATTGATTACGAAGCTTTCCAAGGTCAATGGGTTCCGCTTAACTGGGATCACTAAGTTTGTTGTTCCAAAGCCAAGGCTTAGTTGATTCAGAGGAAAAAGGTTAGGCAATATATTGGATTTATTGGCATATATAAGATATATGTTTCGGACTTGGATGTCCACCCACTGGATCTAGGAATTGGATTGGATCCAATTGATCTTAGAGATCTACCTAGTTAATTATCATACAGTTTGTTGGCCAAAGTCAAGATTGTGTGTTATTTAACGGGATCCTAGCCTACTAGGAAACAAGGTTTCCCAAGTACTCAACATAGGGTTAGAGGCTTGCCGAAAAATAGTGGGAGGCAAGTATTAAATTTGCAATATTCGTTTAGTTACTTGTCATACGCGCTCATTACAAATTTTTCGTCAATATAAATTATATATTAGTTGGACTAATAATTAATCGTTGTTTTAATTAAACAGTTGGACCGTATTCAAACTCTTTCAATTAATAGTTGATTTTATAATTGGATTATAGTAATCAATATAATTGAATTTAATTAATTAAATTATAGTTGATTATGTAGTTGGACTATTGTAATCATTATAATAAATTGTACCTAAAATCGTTGATTAAATAGTTGGACTATTAGAATCAAGATAATTGAAAGATTAGTGTTTAAAACATAATCATGGGTGAAAATGTATTTAAACGACTTTAATTTTCAAATTGGGAATAATGAATCAGGATAGTCCTGAAATCCGAGAAGTTACTTTATTTGATATAGTGACGTCTCGAGCCTAAGCCCGGAGTTAAGCAAATAGTAGAAAATGATATTTGGAATATTCATGTGATGATAACTTTAGTGCTTAATCCATTAGACTTGCCAAATAGACTCCTTAATTTCTCATTCAGAACTAAGGATTGGATCCTCATAGTATGAAAATGAAATTAAAGGATCTTCATAGATCTATCCTTAGATCTTAGAAGTTACAAATTGCAATAGTAAACTCTTGGAGAGTTAAAGGCTATGCTCAAGTAGATAGTGTGGATATACGAGTCTTGTTTAAATTGTGTCCCGGACAACAATGCCACTTATAAGTCTCAACTGATTAATTCAGTTTGAGCTATTTGTTTGTCATGTCATATGTTTGAGATTTATTTATATTCAAAACATAAATACTGTTATTCACATCTAATGTGTTTATCTCAATATCATCTTTATAAAATAAAACACTTTAGTGTTCTAGAATATAAAGGTATATCCGCAACAGATTAAACCCTGATATAGAGATAATGTATCTAGTCAAACCAGTTACATTTGAACAGTTTCCTAATTTAAGTACACACCTGAAGGGTAGTTCCTAAACTTAGGTATCTACGGTTAAAACAGCGACTTCCGTCCCGTTTCCTATTCGTAGATTAATCTCATCTGAAGTCAGTATCCTGCTCATAGCAGATTCTGCACACTAGTACATATTTATGTACCACATCCAGTATCTAAAATCCAATTTTAATACTAGTTGCGAACATGTTTATGACAAACATGGTTGAAGCCGGAGCTTTACCCCTCTTGAATTCCTTCATGTATGCCTTGCCCATACAGCAGTCACGCTTCTGTGTCCCCGTTTGCCACAGTTTAGGCAGACATTCTGGGATATGTCCTTTATCTTCCCAGAAGATTATAATGATTTTGCCTTTTGCCCTTTTCACACTCCGGAAGCCTTTGGCCAAGCCTTGGCCTTCTAGAATATCGAAGTAAAGTGCGCCTTGCGCTTCTTGCTTGAGAAAGCTATTTTAATATGCTGCTTCTGATTCATCAACGCTTCACAGTTATGTCTAGTTTTGTTGTGAGCACTATTCATATCTCCCTCATGTTCAATAAATTTTTCTTTCTTCTTCCAATTCTTAAATCATTTACCAACAAATATATCACCACCACTTTGTTTACCATTCTCTTCTTTAAAAAGATAACAAAAAAGACAAAATGCAGCATCTTTTTTCTACCCTATATTCCAACCATGATCCAAAATTTTCAAATCAAGTTAAGACAAACCGCTGTTTTTGATTTTCAAAATTTGATAATTTAAAGTTGTGGTTTTTAGGTTGAACTGTACCTTTTTCTTTGGAGAATAATTTCAAAATTTAATAATTTAATTTTCTTTGGACAAGGTTGTAATGTTGATTTTCTTTTAAAATATTACTCCATTACTATATCAAATAAACAAAATAACAATTTAGTTTCTTGTAAAAAAATTTATTGAAAAAACCTAAAGGAATCAACAAATCATTATTAGGTTTCAAAATTAATATCATATTGTTCAATTTTTTCAAAAAAAACAAATTTGACTATGTTAAATTAATAAAAAAAATTGACTATGTTAAATTACAACAAATATACTTGGCTGCAAAAAGGGTAACTGTAAGTCTAGCATCCTCACCATCAAGCTAAATTAATAAAAGATTCACTATGTTAAATTAATAACAAATTAACTACGTCAAAGTAATCTGTAACTGTAAAACTAAATAGCTAATAATGAGCATAGAAAAAATTGAACAATACGATATGTCGATAATATTAATTTCCAAACCCATTTTTATTTTGCATAAAAATACATAGAGAGTATTATCCTGAATTGTTGGAATAAAAGTAGAACCGCCCCTGGACCCTCATTTGCTTTGTGCAGTTGCTCACTCACCTTTGAATTTCGTTGTTGATGACTTGTATCTTTTGTATTTGTTTCTTAAGAAGTTTTAGAATTTATGAGAAAATGAGAACAAAAAATAAGGATTTAATATAAAATATTTTAAAAAAAATTAATTAATTTAGAAAATTTTGTTGGGGTCTAGTTTAGTGATACGTGTATATTAGACAAAGACCCTAGGATTTATAATATAATGCGCAGTTACAACGTAGTTTGTAATTGATATTGGGAAGCGCACTATAAGATGTATATCCTTAAATAAAGTTCATGGTCAAGATTTACTAACACGGGTCGGTTAGTAAAATCCGTTGAGACCAGTACATGTCGTATATCGTGACTTAGTCCGATGGTTTATCCCAATGAACCATGAGTCTTGGGAGACTCGTATAGACATGTAGGTGTTTATTTGATAAACACTGAATGACTCACTGAAGATTTCCTAATAGATGGTACACCAACATCAATAGTAATCTTCACGAGTTAAGCAAACATAGTGGTCCTTCGACTTGAGATACCACAGTGGGATATATGAGTCATCCTCCACACTTTGATGGCAGTCACGTCACCGATCTATTTAGATCATACCTCCACCTGTTTGTTGGGTGTGGACTGATGCTCATGATATCCAGTGCATATCAAGATAAGATCCGCCAGTCCTGTGTACAGGGCATGGACATCCTCACGTGTTTACGATCTAGTAAATCAATGGTTGTGGTATAACTTCGGAAATTAGTTCTGAGTGTTATTTAGAGATCGTAAATTGAAAGTCGACTATATTATATCGAATGAGTTTAACGTTTTTATCTATACCCCATGTATAATATGGATAGTATGTGACGAATGGATTATACGTATGCAATGACATCGGCTTGCATAGTTTAGCGAGATTATCCGTTGTCGTCATAATTCATAAGTGAGTGAATTATGGACACGAAATTGGATTTCATGACGGATAAACCTAAACTTAGAGAGTCCTACAATATGAAGTGTACTCGTTGAGCACTTGGGTAACGCGATATGAAAAATACAGATTATTCATAATACTTCACCGGATTAAATGAGTTAATTCAGATCGTTTAATCAGTTAAATGATAACATATGCATTAATGGATTTTGGCCAATCGTAATTATTGTGTATTTGTATTTGATACATAATACGATTAGATACACATTAATTATTTATCAAATGAGATTTTGACACATGCCATGAATATATGTATTTGTTATTTATTGTAAACAAAAATACATATATAATAATAATTATATTAATTGATTATTTGGATATTTAATTGTTAAATATTTAAATGATTAATTAATAAACTTTTTTCATAAATGTTATGAAGTTTGTCCAATTATTATTGGTTCAAATGGCATGACTTCATTAAGCTTAAATGTTCAAATTTGATTTTTCCAACTAAAGCTTATCTTATTTTCCTTTTTAATTTAATGAAATTAAAAATGCAAAATGACCAAATTGACCATAGGCAAGTCGGTCAAGAGGAATTAAAAGGAAAAATTTATTTTCTCTCTCATATTCTTCATCAATGGCCGAAAACCTCCATTTAGAAAAGCTCTCAATTTTGGTTTGAAGAATCCATGAAGAAATGAAGGAAAATCAAGAAAAAAACTTAGGAAACAAGAGATTAAAAGTAATTTACTTTAACCCTAAGCTTGGAAATTTAGTTTCTTGTTTCTTGATGATTTAGAAAGGTTCTAGGGTTCCTTCAATTCTGAAAATTTGGGGCTTTTGGTTGTGGATGGTGAATTGGAAGTGTTGATGCATGTATGAAGTAGTTTTGGATGGAATTAGTGTAATTTTTGTCCAATTTATTCATTTGATGACATGTTACCATTCTAGAGTGTTATGACCACTCTTGTAACACCTAGAATTTTTCTTGGGTGCTTCATGTGTGGTGACTTTGATTGGTGTTGTGGATTAATTGGAATAATCTTGAAAAATGGATTTAAAGCATGAAATTTGGTAATTTTGGTTTCTGGATCAGTTCTGACAAACTGGAAATTTTGTGATGAATTTGATGTCATATGAATATATTGGATGTGTTTTTGGAGTTGGAATGATTTCCAGAAAATGTTTCGGAGTTGAAATAAGCGAAAACGGCGAAAAACGGCGTTACAGGGTGACTTTTGAGTCAACCGGGTGACGGCTATCCAAACAGTGAGTTCGTCACTGTTTGGGCAGCCCATGAACTGTCCTAACACTATTTGGGCTGACCTGGGCAGTCTCCATAAGTTTCAGGTGGTCGGTTTGGTCAAAAACGCGTTTTGCATCATTTTGCGGAAAAACATTTTTCGTAAAAGTTTCACGATGTTTTATTTATATTTATGTCGCTATTTGATATCGAATAAATAGGTTTAGGTGAAATATGAATAAATTATTCATATTAGATATTGAATAATTTATTCGGTAATTTGAAAAGTTTTAAATTACGATTTCGCCCGAACCGCGCTTCCGCTGCGCCCTTCGCCCAAAACCTCAACATGAATGATTGTAGATTATCGCTTACATAAATTAGTTACAGAATTATGAGTTGGTTTAGGACTGGAGTCGTACAAAATGGGCTAGGTTTATTTCTTAATTTTTATTTCATTGTTCAGCAGTCTAATTCTATAAGCATCATTGTGGCTTTGTACACGCATGAACATGGGAAATTGTATAGGGATATCTAACTTTATAGATATGTGTTTTGAATTTCTGCTTTCCAATTCCCAAAAAAAAAAAATACAAAGTTATAAGAATGCTCAATTTTATACAACAAATGGTTAAGTTTAGGATATAGGGAATTTGACAAAATTAGCCAAAAAAACATTGTTATTTATCAAAATGAGTTACAACGTTTGAGTTTTGCCAAAATGTCAATTTTCTCTAAAGTAGACTTCGGAGAATCCAAATGCTCCGAAGTCTACACCAATTTTTTTTGCATTTAAAACTTCAAATATCAAGTTATGACTTCATATATCCTAAGTTTGAAAATTATAAAGGCCGAGGTCTCTGAAGTGTTCACATAATACGATAAAAATATCTGAATTATCCATTAAGACCTAGGAAATCCGAACTTTTCTCCGAAGTTAATTAGGAATCCAAAATTTTCTCTGATTTTTCAACGAAATTTGAACTTATCTCTGAAGTTATGGCTGATGTTGTTCCTTATTACTTCCCAGACAATGAGTATTTCAATCGATACCACAATGTTTGAATTGCGCGGCATATTGTTGGGGCATATACAGTAGATATATAAGATATTACATGATATAGACAAATCAATCTACTGAGCGAGATGAGATGAGACAACATATATACTTTAGACACCTCAGTATGCTCAATTATGTTAGATGTTTATAAGTAACATCGATCTGAAAATGATTCAGAAACACCCCTTTCAGTTTTCTACTTGGTTGTGCGAGATACCTCTGACTTGATATGTGAGGTACTGGGGTGTCTGGTTGTGGAGGGTATGCAGTTGGGCCCTATGATGGTTGGCGGTACAAAGCATGGCTTGATCAGAGAGAAGCAATGGGTATGGTATTGGGACCGAGGCTTATGGAGAGTGAGTGCGCTACATTTTGTGATGGTCGATTGCACGTTTTGAGGCGGAGACACATCAAACTAGGTATTCGACCTATAAGAGATATCATTCAGTTGATCATTGTGTCGCGTATCAATCAACAGGATGAGGTCAATAATTTAGACAACGTTTTGCTAGACTGCATACTACATGTCATATTTTATATTATATATTAATTTATCTTTATATTTTATATTATAGACAAATCCTAATAATAATTTTTTATTTACAGCGCCGCAAGGTGGATATATGAGCTCTTATTATAGGGCATTGGTTTCAGGTTTATGTCCATAATAGGACAGACATTCCCCATGGCATGGTCATTAGTTTCGAGTATTTAAATTTTTTATTTATCCGTTTAGTAGGTCGTCGTGCTACGCAGAACCATTCGTCACATATTGATCCTGTTGCTGATGATCCACCAGAAGGCTCTGATGACACTGGGTCATCTCACGCTTCTCATCCTCCAGGTGATCCATTAGTAACTTTGTTACATGATTGCGTATTTGAGATAGATGAGGGACAGACGATGATGGAGGATCAGCAAAAGAGGATGGATGATCGGCAAAAAGGAATGAAGGACCAACAGAAAGGAATGGATGATCGACAGAAAGGAATAGAGCGATCATTACATGAGGCGTTAGAGTTTCCGAGGAGGATGTCAGCTGAGAGAGATATTAGGCATGATGATGTATTGGCTGACATTGATTTTGATATGTAGTTTTTTCATTTTGATATATAGTTAACTATTTTATTATATAATTAACTGTTATATATATATATATATATATATATATATATTATTTTGTTATATATAAGTCCCAAAAGAAAAAAAAATGGAATTTATAAAAATTAGTTCAAAAATAAATATATTTTATTTTATTTTATTAATGAAATATTATAAAAAAATATAAAAAAAGTAAATAACTTCGGAAATTTGAAGATAATTCCAGTGATCCGAAATTATTACTCCCTAGGTCTTGTCCCACTGGAGTAAAGAGACTTAACAGTGTTCATGTCTAGGATGACTATACCTGTAAAATAATCTCTTCAGTGGAGTGATGAATGTGTTTGTTCCCTAAAGTAGTCGTCTTGTGACTAAGCTTGTTTTGAACTTCTAATGATCTTTGTCACACAAGTCATATATCACATAAATATGCATGTATTGTTTATCATTTATAACTGATGGGGTGCATAGGGATTTATTACTTCTTTGTTTTTCCTTTTTGGTTATGATATATTACAATTGGATTTTACGTTCATGTGATTTGTAGGTAGGAAAATTGAATATACTGATATTTCCCATGCATCTGTGCTTTTAGATGTCTTATTATTTATTAGAGAAGTCAACCGCCTCCTCTAAGCATGGGGATGTGTTTATCAGATGTGTTAGGAGATCGTGGGCTGAAGTTGACATGCAAGTAAAGTGAAATTGAGAATAATTGTTAGTTCATGAGGCTTTGTCTACCATGTAACAGTACAATAATAATTATGAGGCTTAGTCTACCATAAATATTAATAATAAAATAAAATAATGAGACACAAATTTAACGTGGTAAAACCCTCAATGTGAGGTAAACATCCACGAGCAAATATTGAAAGATTTCACTATAGTGGAAAGAATTTTACGACCTCTTTCTAAACACAAGAAGTGAACAATCTCACACTCTTTTTAGAATAGGAGAATTACAACTCTCTCACAAACTCTTAAGAAGAAACAATATTTTTCTCTCTTAGAATAGAAAGGATTTGATTGAGAATAGAATGAAGAAAATAATGAAATGAATACTCTATTTATATACATGAGATTTACTGTGCAAATAGTGAATTTTAATTTTTTATTATTTTCTTTTTATGCATGTAGACTCACCCACATAATTAATATATTTTTTAATATATTATTTTGTAATTATTGTGTATTTAATTCAATGCACCTTTCGGTGCTTTGACTTTAAGCATCGAAAGATGCTTAAGAATTCTCCCACTTGGAAACTTAATTGAGAACCAATCAGTTTCCACACTATCTGTTCTACTTTACTGTCTTCAAACTGCTTACGTTTCTGCTAATCCATAAGAGGATCTACACCATACAAACTTATTTGTATTGATAGGCTTGGTCATTACGTCTACAAGGTTCTCATTGGTGTGTACCTTCAACAAGTCCACATTGTCTTCTTCCGCTATTTCAAGAACAAAGTGGTATTGTACCCCTATATGCTTTGTTTTTGAATGAAATGCTGAATTATTTGCAATATACAAAGCACTCTGACTTGCAATATACAAAGCACTCTGACTGTCACAAAATAATGAAATCTCTTTTTTTGTGCTTAAGCTCCTCCAATAACATTTGAAACCAAATAGCTTCCTTGTAGGCTTGTGTAGCTGCCATGTATTCAGCTTCTATTGTAGACAAAACTAAAATACTTTGTAACTTGGATACTCAGCTTATTGCTCATCTTGTAAGTACAAACACATAACATGTAGTGAATTTTCTTTTGTCAATATATCCTATAAAATCCGAATCCACGTAGCCCTTGATAAATAATTCTGATCCTCCATAACATAATGAAATATTTGAGATTCCTTTGATATATCTAAATATCCTCTTAACGGTATTTCAATGCTCTTTACCAGGATTCACCATAAAAAGACTAACTGCTCACACTGCTTGTGTTATGTCTGGTCTTGTACAAATCATGGCGTACATTAAGCTTCCCACTGCTGATGTATACGATACTCGAGACATCTTTTTCTGTCAACTTTATTGCTAGGACACATAAAAGAGAATAACTTGAAATTAACAAGGAGTTGGGTAGAAATTGGCTTACAATCTTCCATATCGAACCGCCGTAAGATTTTCTTCAAGTAATTTTTCTGAGAAAACCAAATCTTATTGTTATTTCTGTCTCGGTGTATTTGCATCCCTAGCCAAGACTACTTTGACTGTTGTAAGTCGAACCACTGGAGAAAATATCTCGTTGAATTCAATCCCTTCTTTCTGAGCATATCTTTTTACCATCAATCGTGCACGATACCGCTCCACTTGATCATTACTATCTCGCTTGATCTTGTACACCCATTTATTACCAATGGTTTTTCTTCCACGTGGTAATGGTACTAAATCCTATGTATTAATTTTGTGCAAAGCTTCTATTTCTTCTTGCATTGCTGTCATCCACAAAGATATATTTAAGTCATTTATAGCTTCATGGAAAGTTAATGGCTCTCCATCCTCTGTTAGAAGACAATATGAAATGTTACTATACGTAACATACTCTTAGTGCAAACCTGGAGGTCTTCTCTCTCGAGTTGATCGGAAAACTTTAGAAGCTTCAAACTTAATTGGTTCTGATACCTCGTACTCTGGTGCTACTTCAGAAGAATCTGAATTTTCTTATTCTGGATTATTTTCCACAAATATTGTTGTAGTCTATGTACTTTCTTTTGAAGTGTTATCATTTCCTTCTTTCTGCGGTTGATCTTCTGCAAATATCACATCTCTACTGATGATGATCTTGTGGGTAGTGGGATCCCACAAGCGATACCCCTTTACTTAATCAACATAACCCAAGAAAATATATTTTCTAGATTTTGGATATAGCTTTGTTCTTTCTTGAGCATTGTGTATCACATATATATGATAATCAAAAATGTAAAGAGATGAGTAATTTGTTAGTGTCCTAGACATGCCCAAGGTCTTTAAGTCATGATATTGTGTGTAAATAAATCAAAGGGAGTTGCGGAATACTCACATTGATCGGCTTTGAAATTTTCTAAAAAACTCCATGGATGTAGAAGCTACAAGTTTGAGTTTCCATATCACCTTCAAGAGACTCCCAAGTGCTAGCTTGCATGAAATTTTTGCAACAAAAATTTCCATGGGTAAGAGAGGCTCACGGTTTTTGTGTTGGAGAAGAGAGAGGAATAATTTCTTTTGTTTTCCAACAACTTGATTTTAAGTTTTTTTGTTGGTGTGTTGGTGTAAATGCAACATTTAATAAGCTAAACAACTTCGATCAAGTGCTTGGCATGTGATGTAAGTCAATGGGTCCCACCCAATTTAAATTCAAAATTTAAGTTGGCTTCCAACACACACAACTTAGCTTTGGGCCCGGGTTCATTTAATCCGATTAAACGAATTTTCCGTCACGACGTAATTGAATCCAATTTAATTAAATAATAATGCCTAGCAAAATTATTACAAAAGTCGCTTGCGAATTAATTCCAAATTAATTCGTTCGCTTGAATTAAAATCCAATTTTAATTCCGTATTGAAATCCAATTTCAATTAATATATCTAATATATTATTTTAGCCCAAATTAAATAAATTAAATAGTAAAATCCAATTTAACTATTAAATTTACTTTGCCGATTAATTCCAAATTAATCGTGTTCTCTCTTCTAGACGAATTTAATCCCAGATAAATTCTTGACGTAATTAATCCCAGATTAATTTTCTGTCTCATAATTAATCCCAGATTAATTCTTGCCGTAATTAATCCCAGATTAATTTTCTCTCTCATAATTAATCTCAGATTAATCATGTTCGAGTCAAATATCATCGATGAATCTTTGGGAAGCGACCCAAGAGATTCATGGATATGTTGGCAGTAAATACGGTCATCGGACTATCCAAACACGTGCATACCCGATACCACATTCTTACCGATTTACAAGACATGGTTGGCTTCTAGCAAAGCACCGTGCCTACCCAATTCTCCAGAAATATTCAACGAAGAATATATAATCTTTATCAGGCATAGTATACTGCGTATTGGGTATTACGATCCAGTATCGGATGTCACATGCTAGGCCTGGGGCTGGAATTGTGTCTGTCCCGTACGAAGCATATATCGGATCACTAGCAACTAGTCTCTTTAATCGGATAATAATGACCTTGTCATACTATCCCGATAGCTTCAACATTTAAGAGTACCAGTTATGTATCCAGCGTGATCATCATCTCCATATGACTGAAGTGATACTTTCATCTTGACATCACACCCAATACACTACGATTCTCAGTAAACCCAGAAGAGGCATACACAGAGCCTGTTAAAGCCCCGGACAACCAAAACCAAAGTGTACTGATTATTGCAAGTATTAGCGATGCAAGTCTCAGGTTAAGACCACATACACCTACCTTGATTCGGATTCCCGTAGACACATAGTTATACTACCAATAGGATTCTGAGGGGTCTATCCAGAGCGAAGCTGTTCCCGATCCAACGGCTAACAGAACCTCATATCACACTTGCATAAATATCAAATACTTAAATATATGAGAAGTATGTCGTTAAGCTTCCATAACGCGCACAAGTGTAATACTAGTTATTCCGCATTATCGATGTCCAGTCTCGATAATACTACGACTAGGGATATTTAATGATTAAACCTTTCGTGGATTAATATTGTCTCATATCTTATTAATCCGGTACTAATCATATAGACTTTTATCATTTATATATCCAATTAATCCAATTACAAAATAATAAAAGAGCAATTTCCTTTGTCACATAGTTAATTTGTACAAGAACACCATGTTCTTTACAAATAGTGATGCTATGGGTCATAATTGTCCAACATAATCAGTTGGCTTTCCGCTCCACATCTCCATCAGTGTCTTCAAATCATCTGTTGTTGATGGAGATCTATTTACAACATAGCATGTTGTATGAACTGCTTCTGCCCAAAAATACTTTGGTAATGTTCTGAGCATAACTCTTACTCTTTCTAGCAGCATTCTATTCATCCTTTGTGCCACACCAATTTGTTGAGGAGTGTATGATGTAGTAGTTTGCCTTGTGATGCCTTCTTACTGACAATATGCATCAAAATCCTTATTGCAATATTCTCATCTATTATCTGTCCTTAAACACTTGATTGTTCTTCCAGTCTCTACTTCAATTTGTGCTTTGAAGTTTTTAAAAATTGACACCACATCTAATTTGTTTTTGATTGGGTACACCCAACATCTTCTAGAAAAGTCATCAATAAATGATACAAAATATTTTGCTTTCCCCAGAGATTGAATCGATTTTTCTCAAATATCAGAGTTAATTAATTCTAAAATGGTTTTATTCCGAGCACTTGACTTGCTGAATTTTAATCTATTTTACTTACTTGTAACACAATGCTCACAAAACGGTAGACTAACCGCTTTCAAGCCCGATGGTAGCTTTTGATTGACGAGAATCTTCATTCCATGTTCTGAAATGTGGTATAGTTTCTGATGCCACAATATAGAAGTTTTCTCTCCAGAATCCGGTGATGCCACCGATGCAGTTGCTTCCTGAATTAAGTTTCCCAATAGCATATACAAGTTCGTTTAGATATTTTCAACTTTCAAGACTGTAAGTGCTCATTTTATCATCTTTAATACCCTGTTTTCAACAACGGTTTTGTATCTGAGGTCATCTAACTGTCCAATTGATAGAAAATTTTTCTTCATTCCCACAATATGTCGAACATCTTGAACAATTATTCATCACTTGTGCAGATAGTACAATTGTACATCTAGAAATTTTTCAAGGCACGATCATTGCTTAGAAAAATCGATCTTTTAGACACAGGTTCATAATGGCATAACCATTCTTTCCTAGAGGTCATGTGCCATGTTGCTGCAGAATCAACCAGTCATTCATCACTTAATTGTTTTCTACTATCATTGGACACCATTGCTACTTCACAGTAAAGTCCACCCCACCTTCTTCAGAAGTAATTGCAACATATCTATGAGCTTTTATTGCAACATGAGCTTTTCCTGCACCATTCTTCAGATTCCAACTATCTTTCTTGACATGCCCTTTCTTGCCACAGTTATAGCATTTAACATTCTTCTTACTTTTTGATTTCGATCTACCATGATTTTGACTCCCATTTGAGCCACGTTCTGTTGATCTCCCTCTTGTCATAGACAATACTTCTACTTGTTGTGAACTAGATGATATATCTTCCTTATTTTATGCCTAAACTCATCTTCCATTGCAACAACTGCAACTTCGTCAAAGACTAGATTTTCAGTGATAACATTACTTATCAAGTTGATGATAAGTTGATCATACGAATCAGATAGACTTTGAAGTAGAATCTCTGCACGTTCATTTATAGATATATTATATTCCAACATAGTGAGTTGGTAAAATAGTGTATTCAAGTTGTTAATGTGATCCGTCATGGATGTGGACTCACTCATTCGAAGAGTGTAAAGTCTATTCTTCAAGAAAATCTTATTGTGTAATAACTTGACCTTGTACAATTTGGTAAGTGCATTACAAATCTCTTTTGCAGTCCTCTTATCTGCAACGCTGGATAACACAGAATCTGCTAAGGCTAGATACGAGTTTCTCATAGCATTGTCATCCATATCCTTCCATTTTTCATAAGTCATTCTATCTGGTCTCTCACCAATTGCCGCTAAGCAATTGTCTTTTCTCAAAATTGCTTTTATTTTAAGTTTCCATAGGGAAAAGTTGCTCCCGTTGAACTTCTCAATTTCGAACTTTCCTGCCATATTTCTGATGACGAATAGCTTCTCACTTGAATCGATTTTTACTATTCCACCGTGAATAGTACCGTATACAATACCGTATATGTGAATAGTATCGTATATGTGAACAGTCTCCGTGAACAGTAACTCTGAACCCAAAGCTCTGATACCACTGTTAGGAGATCGTGGGTTGAAGCTGACACACAAGTAAAATGAAATTGAGAATAATTGTTAGTTCAGGAGGCTTTGCCTATCATATAACAGTACAATAATAATTATGAGGTTTAGCCTATCATAAATATTAACAATAAAATAAAGCAATGAGACACAGATTTAACGTGGTAAAACCTTAATATGCGGGAAACATCCACAGGCAAATATAAAAGGATTTCACTATATTGGAAAAAAATTTACAACCTCCTTCTAAACACAAGAAGTGAATAAACCCACACTCTCTTTAGAATATGAGAATTACAACTCTCTCACAAACTCTTAAGAAGAAATAATATTTTTCTCTCTTAAAATACAAAAGATTTGATTGAGAATGAAATGAAGAAAATAATGAAATGAAGTCTCTATTTATATGCATGAGATTCACTATGCAAATAGTGAATTTTAATTTTGTTTATTATTTTCTTTTTATACATGTGGGACCCACCCACATAATTAATATATTTTTTAATATATTAATTTGCGATTATTGTGCATTTAATTCAATGCACCTTTCGGTGCTTTGACTTTAATTACCGAGAGGTGTTTAACAAGGGACGGCCCCGAGTATTTAGGGTCCTAGACGAATTTACTCCACATATTTTTTGGGGGTCCTATACGAATTAATGATGTCCATAGTTTACATGATTTTTTTTTCATTTTGTGCATTAATTTTTTTTTTTGAATTATGGGCTCCTAATTTAACGTTAAATTTGGAGATCCTATCCAATCATTTCTCGGCTGTCTCCAAGACCATCCTTGATGCTGGTAGTTGTCTTCTTCAAGTCTGGAACACTAGTTTTCATTGCATAGACTTAAGAAACTGATATATGTGAGAATTTACTTGTCAAATTAATATGGATGGCTTTGTAGAACTAGGAAATACAAAAAGAGCATCAACAGATTTAATAAAATAAAATACCCCAATGAAATATCCCATCATTGAATCATCGCTTTGAGCAATCACTAGCTAGTCAGAAAGACTTTCTCTCCTTATTCTATCATTTCAGTTCCCAGTTGCAGCTTTGTTTGAAGATGAGGCTTTCTAGATCCATATTTCGATACTCTTTTCTCTCTTTTATGAGGCTGCATCTTGCTAACTCAATTAATGCTCCTATATGACATAATTCCAATTTCTTTCTTTTTTGTTTGAAGGGTTTGTACTAGGTTGGAGGAGTTGTGGTGAAGGTTTTTATTGGATAATAATTTAAATAAAATTGAATCTTAATTATGTATTATTATTAAAATATACATGATAAAAGATTATCAAAAATTTAATTAGTGTTGGATTCAAATTTATTTTCTAAAACTTATATTGTCCATGTATGAGGTTTTTGATTGGTATTTTTTATAAGATACTGTCACGACCCCCTCCCTAGAGCGGGCCCAACCCTAGAAAGGGGTCCGCGAACCACTTCAGCTCGAGCACCTATATGTCATGCAACTGAACCAAAAGTTCGCAAAGAAAAATAATATTCCATAAAATGCAATCCAATAAATTCCAAATAAATGTTTACACCAAAAGTGTCTGAAAACACGAAAGTTGTCTGAAATATCCCATCTCAAAACCAAAGAAATGTCTGGACCAACCCGACTGACAGCTGTGGCAAACAAGTCAAATCCTGGTACTGATACTGCTACTGTTACGCTGGCGAACTACCTGGGATGTTTGGGAAATGGGGGGAGGGGGTGAGCTTAAAGAGCTCAGTAAGTAAAAACACTCATACTCTCAACATGACCTCACCATATATATATATATATATATATATATATGATAATGAATATATGAAAACAACAGTTAATATATATAAAAGCTAACTCAGGCAAAACATACTCACAACAACACATCTCAATCAAACAAGGTTTGCTATCCGGATTCGGTATAATAATGGATTGAAACCATTGGGAGAGTCTCTCTCTTACCCCCAAGGTTTCCCACCATATAATCCCGCATAAATGTGCAATAGGGGGATTGAACCACACGCCTCTGCTAATCTCACATAATCTCGCATATCTGACCATTATCATACTAAATCAGACATCATAACAACAATCTCACACAACATCCAATACAATACATCTCATCGTATTTCATCCATCAACTCATCTCAAAATCACATAATACTAAAATACTTCAATTCATAGTACAAGTATACACTTTATACCCAAAATTTGTATTCACAATTTATGTTCTCATGCTATCAATTTTCCAACATATATATAAATATATTTATATTATATTACGTAAACTCACATATCAAACATCAATCAACAAACATTTATGTTAAGGGAATCATCGTGCTTTGTATTTACCTCAATCCACGCAAAAACTCTCTATATCTATATGTCATCTCTAAAATCTGGAAAAATTATAAAATTACGATCAGGTTCCTATATTTTACTAAAATTATGATTTTACCCCTAAACTTTTCAAATTTACAATTGAACCCCAATACTCTCCAATATTATCAATTTAGTCTCAAACTTCTCATTTATCACCTATTACTCACTAGAAATCAGAATTCATACATTTAGGTCCCTAAACATGCCAAATTACGAATAAGTCCAAAACTCTCAAAATCTTACAAATACACCCCTAAAACTGTAAAATATAACGTACCGAACTCCAACGACTTTTAAATTTCAAAATGAGGTGATCAACGGACAGAACACGTCACCAGGATCACAACGGCAGTGGTGGTAATGGCGGATGCTCGGTGGTAACCGACGAACGATCGAACGGCGTTAACTCTCGTTCTTGGCTCGTTTCACGACAACCGAAGGTCCGAATTGGGCAAACGAGGTGTCTAACCCGCGTATCTCGACGAGGGGAAGATTCTGGTCCTGGAGGTGTCGTTCACGCACGGCGGCGTGTGAAGCGGCGACATGGCGGATCGTGGGAGCGCGTGAGGGCGCATGCAGAGGAGTTACGGCGACGGTCCGACGGCGTTGGATTCGTCTCGTCGAGAGGATTCTCCAGATATGGTCACTTATCGGAAACGATGGCCGGAAGACGTCAAGCGACCCTTTCTCTCTCTTGCTCAACTTTCTCTCTCTTTTGGTTTCGTTTTCTCTCTCTAGGCGTCTGTTTCTCTCTCTAACTGTTCAAAGGATCTCTGGAATTCAATATATTTTTCACTCTCAATTGATTCACAGCAACACACATGTTAAAGGAATATATTAGGTTTAGTTTTTCTTATATAGCAAAAGGAGTTAGTGGTGTTATCAAGTTAGGAGTAGTGGTTAGTGGGCAAACAAAAAGATAGGGGAGAGAAGATAATGCGTAGTTTAAATTCAAATAAAATAACTTCTCAAGGGATAAGGAAGGGATAAGGTATCACAGATAGTTATGCTTAAGCCGCTTTAGGATTAATTGTCTTGCATTTTAATATTTAAAAATTGTTTTATAGCCTCGATTTGCCAAAAAAAAAAAAAATACTCCAAGTTAAAGAATCATATCAGAGATGGAAAAAATTCAATGGATCACTGGTTCAACTGGTTGAACCGTGTCCAAAAAATCGGTAAAATCGGTTACTTAATTAATAATTTTATTTAATTAAAAATAAAAAAATATAAAAAATATTGAAAAATATTTGAACTGGTTTTGACCGATTATTTACCGGATTTGATCAGTTTTGATCAAATTTTTTATCTGACTAGTTTTTTGCCTTCATCCAAACCAAACTCGCGGCCGGTTCCCGATTCGACCGGCCTGGTTCGGTTTAACTTTTTAAACCCTAATTTTCTTTACATTTCCACAAGAGCTTACTACAACATCTTTTATACGATGGGAAGAAATCCATGACGAACATATATGTCCCAAAGAAAGGTTACAAAATCACATGTTGTGGGTCTTTAAGTAGGACAATATTTGTTGAAGCAGAATGGACGTTTGCGTAATAAAATTACTTTTGACATTTTGTGCTAAACTGCTGTACATAGATAGAATTCGACTAGTTCTTAGGTTAGCCTCAATATTGAATAAGCCAAAAGTCTAGTTTATTGACTAAATCAAAATTACCTAACAAACAGATTTTTTTTGGTAAAAATGTTATTGTAGACGACTATACGAGCTGATACCAAGTCCAATACTTAATTAGCAACCTAATTAATTAGGTGAATAAGTTTTTGTTTACAAAAAATGGTACTTGCACAGTTAATTACACGGATGCCCAACCAAATACATGAATTTATTTCATTATTATTCACAACGTGACTTCCTGTAATTAATTGGTCGAGCCTTAAGTTGCGAATTATCAAACGATCCATATTTGGCGCCGTTCAACGTGTGCGCCTGTATGAGCTATTTTCGGATTGAAAAATTATAGCGTTTTCACGCATTTTGTTTTTGCCTGCTTTTGATTATCTTTTTTACTCTCTCTCTCTCATTTTTTTTTCGAAATCACTAAAAAAATTAGATTGAGTCAGTAATTGGAGAGTATGAGACCTCATCCTCTATTTATATTATAATAAATAAGAGACAATTGGGAATTGAGGATTTTGATTTGACGGAAGTCATAATCCATAAATTTGATTTCTGCCATTTGAATGCATGTTATGTGGACTATAAGATAAAATAAGTAAAATTGAGTATGCCAATAAGGATAATAAAAAGAATATATATATATATATATATATACCTCATCCTCCCTTTATATTAAAATTGAAGTAGGTAATCAAATTTTGGTTGCCTTCGAAATCAATACTATATATAATGATGAAGACAATCATAATAAATAACGCGCAATATGATGCATAAAAGCATATCCAATCTATTTGGTATAAAACAAAACAGAACAGGCCGACAATTTAGCCAACAGAAGACACGTCTTTGGTTATAATACATGTGTAGATTGAGATTGAAAATCATTTTTCCCTCGGAATTTAGATTTGTTTTGAGTTGGATTTTGTGCTCAATTTTTGTATCAATTGTAACAGGTAGTTAATTAATTATTAAATAAGAATTTATATATGATTGAATTTTAATTGTACATTTTTATTAATATATATGTAAAAAGAATTATAAAAATTTAATACAATTCGGCTCTACTGAATTCAAATTCTTTTAGTGAATCAACTTTTTATCTGTACTCATCTTTCAAATAAATTATAAAAAAAAAAGTTATGAATTATCCCAGTAGTATAGAAGTTATGAAAGGCTCCCACCGTGTGTTTCTTTTTTATTTCCTTAATTCAAAAAGAAAAATCGAATAATTATGGATTTTTATTTAAAAGTTGAAATGAGGTTGAAGAGTTGATATAAGAATGAAGTCGATGGTGATGAAAAATTATTATTGAGGTTGAGTAGTTTCCCGGAAAGTTCCCCTGAAAACCTTTCTCATCATTCCACACCATGCATCAATTTTTATGAACTCTCTCCGTATGTAAATTGTAAAATATAAACAGAATAACATACTCATATATATTCATCATGATCTTTCAAAAATCCCCGGCAATCTGGATCGTCCAATTGAGTTGAACAATGATAATCTAATATATATATATATATATATATATATTATATATATATATAGTCTGGTTTTCTGAAATTGTTTTTGTTATTTTTCAAATCAGAAGAAGGTCATCAGTCAGTCTTCTTTGAAGACTAATCAAGTCACGTACGTGACCTTAACCCTGGCCTTCAGTTTGTTTTTTGAATAATCATCCACTACCACTACCATTCTTTTATTTGTCTACACTCTAATCATCTAAACAAACAACTGAATTAAAAGGCAATACACGTGAGGTAACAACCTCCTTTACCCATGCCCTTTCCCTTCCTCAATTTGAAACCTCAACTATCATCAACCCATTTTTAGTTCCATAATGATTAATTTTTCTCATTATCAAAATTAACTCAACTTTCAAAATATATTTTTATTTACCAAAGAAAAATTTTTTGGACAAAATTATCCTCAAAATTAACCCAGGAATTAAATATTTTAAGTTTCTTATTATTTATACCACACATAATATAGCACAAGTAATTAAATATTTTAAAATTAATTTTTCTCTAGATATTCATTTAATCAAATACAATGTATTTGACTCAGTTGTGCTCGCTCAATTCTCATTTATTTTGAGTGGACGCTAGAACAAGCTCCACCGATAGAAATAGGCCCCCATTTAGCAGTTCATTTATTTTTTATATTATTAAATATAATTTTTTTAATCAAGTTTCATATTATTTCAATTTTATTTGATAATTTTATAAAAAATTCATCATGAGTTTCTTTTAATTATACCACACATTATATATTTATAAAATGATTAAATATATTACATGTAATGTGTGGTATATCTGAGCTATGTGTTGTGAGAAAATGAAATATATTGTATTTGATTAAATGAATATTTGGAAAAAAAAAATTATTTCTAAAATATTTAATTATTTGTGCACATGTGATATAAATAATAAGAAACTTATGATTATTTTTTTAAAAAAAATTATTAAATGAAATTAAAATTAAATAACATTAGATTAAACAAATTTACATATAATAAAAAATTAAGTGAAATTGATATTAAATAATATTAGATTAAAAAAAAAAAAAAGAAGAAGAGAGAAATGGGTGTCCGGATGAGCGCAGCAAGCAAAGCAAGCTGCTGCTTGCTTGCTTGCTTTGAGTGGTTTGCAGCAAGCAAGTCCAATGGGAGCCCATTTGCTTTTTTTTTTTTTTTTGGGATTAAATTAGGGATAATTTATCCATTTATATATTTTTTAGTTGTTAAAAATATTTTGTGAAAGTATGGTTAATTTTGTATTTGACCAAATCAAATAGGTTAATTTTTTAATTTTCCGGTATATGGTAGATGAAGTACTATTATTTCTTTGAGCTTTCAGATAGTTAATTATTAACTTTATCACTTTTTTTGGGGGGTCAAATAATGAATTCGTATTTGTGCTATATCATCAGTTGGAATAACCCAACTTTTTGTAAAATAATCAGTTGTTTGCTAAATACTCCAAGCCTTCAACTTTAATTACACAGATTGATTGAATATAAGTCAAAAATTGTGTATATTTAAAACAATTCCGGAGGCAACTAGGGCCAAATCTAGAAGTTGAGTTGATCGTATAAAATTTGTGTATTTAACTTTGATATTGAAAGTCAATTTATGTCTAGGGTTATCTCATTTATTTAAGAGGGTCACATGATTTATGCAATAAGAATTATACGGATATCATCTAAATTGTCATGTAAAAGAGGAGAAAATTTACTATATAACACTAGTATAAAATTATCACAAAATTAATGATCAAAGAAACCAAGACAACCTTATCTTAGACAACACATGTGCCTGCTATTTTCACTGTCCAAATGATGAGCGGAAAATATATCAATATTTACCGCCCCTTTAACTTAATATTTTGTTTAGTTTCTCGGGTTTGATGAACGTTTTGATGTGTTTTAGTTTATTTTGCAGATAAAATAATATCGGGTCTCAATGAAATCATTTAGGATGAAATATGGGTCAAATAAGGGCAATTATTGGACTTGATATATTAATTTTGGAGATTTGAAACTTAAAAGGGCGTTTTGACGAAGTGCAGTTTTGGAAATTCCAGTTTTGCGCATCTGTCGTATTTTGGGCATAACTTTTTACTCCGATATCGGATTGAGCTGATTCAAGTTCCAAATTAAAGAAGACTCAAAGAGCTACAACTTTGAAAGAGAAAATATTTTCGAATTCTGAAGATTTCATGACCGAAATTGATGAACCATCCAGAAGTGTGTGATGTGTAATTATTAAAGTCATTATCAATCATTTTCAAAGCAAAATATAAATTAATAAATAATTAATAAAAATTATCAAATCAACACCAAACAAGATAAGCAATTAGTGGAGCAATTATGGATTTGGTGGAGTAATTATTGGAGAAATTAATAATGGATTTGGTGGAGAATTTGATGGATGATTTGATATAGGCAAAATTTTGCCTATAAATACCAAGCCATTTCATTTGTAAATTCATACTTTCTTCTTTGAAATTCCTAATGAATAAATAAGAAGATTGTATCTTGTTTGTTTATTTACATCTTCCAGTAATTAATTTCCGCTTTCGCACTTTCTTTTCTTTACTTTTCAGTTTTTTACTTTCCGCAATTTACTTTTACGCACAAACCTTTTCTTTCTTTACTTTTGCAGTTTTTATTTTTCAAGCAATGATGAGGTAACTCCCATTTGCTGGGGTAAAAGGTAAAGCTTTTATTATTGCTATCTAGATTAATCTCCCTTAAATATAAAATATAAACTATTTAAAATCTGACTTAATGAGGATACCGCTATATTGGCCGGTTGGAAATTAATTATAAATTGGTTTTAACCTGACTAAGTATGGATACCGCATGGTTGATCGGTTGGTAATTAATTATTAATTTGACTTAATCAGGATACCGCTTATATGGTTGGTTGGTAATTATCACGCAAAGTTAATATATTATATTAAGGGAGATATCTAAAATAGTAGTAATAAAAGTTGATTTTCTAACCCCCAACATTTTCTTTTATTGTACTTTTACTTTATTTAATTTCAGTAATTTACTTTTCAGCAATTTACTTTCAGTAATTTACTTTATTTTTTTTTTTTACTTTTTACTTTTTACTTTTTACTTTTTACTTTTACTTTTCAGCAATTTACTTTTCAGTATTTAATTTTCAGAATTTACTTTGTCTTTTATTTTATTTAAATTTTTACTACTACCCGTAATATGTGTCGTAACTAAGCCAGTTATCTGGGGTTGTGATGAAATCCAATATCACCGGTTTATAAGGGGTTAAATTATAGTTTGGGTAATATAAATGTTTATTTATTAAGTCTTAATCGTAATACTTTTTATTAACTGGCCATTAATAAAATTGAACTGGTAACTTAAAATGAACTAGACATAGAGATTTTAAGTTTAAGATCTTAGACTCAATAGCCCACGATCTTCCTTGAGGATAGATAACCCTTTAATAGATTTCCTTACATGATAGGAATATATCTGTCGGACGGGGGTAGCCATAATTGGAACTTAATCTTAATGAATCCAGGTAATTTGGTTGACATAGACATATGGTTCAATTGGGTTATACTGGATATTTGTAGTTGACCATCGGAAGAGGCTTTTACATAATTTAGTGTTCCAGGTTAATAAATCAATATTTTATCCAACTATAAGATAACCACTTCATCTTTAAAATGATATTGGAAGAAATCATAACCCTAGATAGTTTTTAATAGTGAACTTTCTTAAACCTACTTTCGAACAATTTTATTTACTTATTTTTAATTTAGAATCGTCACCTTTTCAAATCTATCAAACAACCTGTTAGATACTATAGTAATCATTTGACCTCATAAAATTAATAGCTTAGGTATTAAGTCCTCGTGGGATCGATACTTTTTATACTACTTGAACGATACGTGCGCTTGCGTTATACGCGTGTGTTTACGCCGGTCAAGTTTTTGGCGCCGTTGCCGGGGACTTATTTATCTTTTACTATTAGTTTAGGGGTTAGATACCTTTACTTGTATCTAATTTTCTTTTTACTTATTGTTTTTGTTTTCTCGTGTTTCAGGTTTTCAGAAACTTCATGAGACGAACTAGAAGCTTTGAACTATGACCGCTTGACCCAGAATTTGAAGAACCATCAGACAGTTGAGGGAAGGCAAGAAGCTTTATTCAACATGGAACCTGAACCTTTGAGGTTGCACCACCAATTCCCATTCGAGACAGAACCATTCCGGTGGTTGACAGACTCATTTCTTGCATTGTACTTCCTCCCTTACCAGCAAATGCGGGGTGAATCAAAACATGCATTCAGGATGATTCAGCAGTCAGTTCAGTCGGGGGGAATGCAACTGAAGATCCTAATGCCCACATCAGTAACTTCCTGGAAGTTTGCGGCACTTTCAATTACAACCGAGAAGCTGAAGAAGCAATGAGACTGCGTGTTTTTCCATACTCCTTAAAGGACAGAGGTAAAGCTTGGCTACATTCACTACCAGCAGGTTCTATCACAACTTGGAACACTTTAGCCACCAAATTTCTTGCAAAGTACTTTCCACCAACCAGAACCGGAAAACTGAGGAATGACATCACATCCTTTGTACAACAAGATTCAGAATCCCTCTACGAAGCTTGGGAAAGGTACAAAGATTTACTCCGGAAATGTCCTCACCATGAGATTCCAAAATGGCTTCAAGTCCAAACATTCTATAATGGAATTTCTGGAATAATGAGAACCACAATCGATGCTGCTGCTGGAGGAGCTTTAATGGCAAAAGGAGAAGATCAAGCCTGGGAACTAATCGAAGAAATGGCCAACAATAATTCCTTGTGGCCAACAGAAATGAGCATGATCCAAAGAATTGCAGGAATTTATGAAGTGGAGCCAATACAGCAGTCAACACCAAGCTAGATCAGATATGCAAATTCATGGAGACTCTTACCACTAGATCCACAAGTTCACCATATGGAGGATACCAGAGTCAAACCAACTTGAAGAAACGGTGAATTTTGTCAACAATTTCAACAGATAAGGGAACAATCCTTATTCCAACACCTACAACCCAGGGTGGAGGAATCATCCTAATTTTTCATGGAGCAACAATTCAGGCCAACAGCGGAACTATCCACCATCTGGATTCCAGCAACAGAACAAAGGCCAGGAGCAGGCAAATGAACCAAGAATAGCAGAATTGCTGGCTCAATTAAAAAAGTACGATGCTATCTTTCAGAGCCAATCAGCTTCCATCAAAGCACTGGAGATCAAATCGGACAATTGGCCAATGCTCAGAGTTACAGACCGCCAGGTACCCTTCCTAGCAACACAGAGCCAAATCCAAGAAACATGGGAAGGATCAATGTCATGCCATCATGTTAAAAAGCGGTACTGAAATCAACAAAGATGTTGGAGCCAAAACAACTGCTGAGGAAGTTCCAAAAGAAACAAAGCAACAAATTGAGGAAAAAGAAGCAAAGGAAAAAGAACAGATCACTCCACCTCCACATTTTCCTCAACGTCTTCAGAAGAACAAATTGGACAAGAAGTTTTCTCGGTTCCTGGAGATCTTCAAAAAGCTGCATATCAACATTCCATTTGCAGAAGCGTTGGAACAAATGTCCACTATGCCAAATTCATGAAAGATATTCTTTCACGAAAACGGAGATTGGGAGATTACGAGACAGTAGCATTAACAGAAGAATGCAGTGCCATCATTCTGAGAAAACTTCCCCCGAAGTTGAAAGATCCTGGCAGTTTCAATGTTCCTTGCGTCATAGGAGAACATAACTTTGTAAGGCTTTGTGTGATTTAGGTGCGAGTGTTAACTTGATGCCTTTTTTCTATTTTCAGGAATTACAGATTGGGAGAACAATGCCAACTTCAGTCTCATTGCAACTTGCTGATAGAACGCTCGTATTTCCAAGAGGCGTAGTTGAGGATGTGTGGGCAAGGTTGACAAATTCATTTTCCCAGCAGATTTTATTGTCCTTGATATGGAGGAAGACGCAGACGTGACAATCATCCTTAGGAGACCATTCTTGGCTACAGGTCGAACCATTATTGATGTACAAAAAGAGAATTAACCATGAGGTACATGACCAAGAAGTAACATTCAATGTTTTCAAGGCCATAATTTCCCAGATGATGAAAAGAAGGAGGAATGTTTCAAACTCGATGTGATACACAATACCATTCAGAACTCTGATGAAAGACAAAGTTCTACTGACAAACTTAAAACATGTCAATTGCCTGTAAAGCCTAAAGATAAAGCATCTTTTGTACTGAAGGAGCCAATTCTTGCACTACAAGCAATAGAAGAGAAAAAGTTCCACCAGCTCAATGAATTGGAGAAATTTCATAATCAGCCTTTTGATGATGCCAAATTTTACAAAGAAAGGGCAAGAAGAGACATGATGAGAAGTTAGTGCGCATACAACTGGAAACAGGGCAGAAGGTACTGTTAAACAAATCAAGGGTGAAATTCTTCCCATGGAAGCCAAAATCACGGTGGTCAGGTCCATTTGTGATCACAAAGTTTTACCAAATAGAGTCGTTGAGATACATGATCCTGACGCTAACAAAACTTTCAAGGTTAAAAACAAGCGTGTCAAGCACTACTGGGGAGAATCATTTGGGCGACAAAAAGAAAGTGTTACACTTTCAGATCCAGCTTAACGTTCGAGAAGCCAAGGTTTGGCCGACGACTTTAAACTTAGCGCTCGCATGGAGGTAACCCATGCAATTTGTGTATATATTGTGATTTGGTGTGATTTAATTTTGTGTGTTTTAGTTTTTGCAGATTAAGTCATTTCAAGATGGAAGAAGCTCTCGCAAATCTTCACAAGCAATTTCCTTCTCTCCTCTCCCTCAAAAATCTCTGATGAAAGTCTACAAAGCTCGCTTGGAACGGATGAGGTTACTGACAATTCACAGTGTTCCTAATGACATTCGTTGGGTAATTGAAGCACGGGTCTGATTGGCAGGTGAGTCTTCTGACTCTTTTATTTCACATCTGTCTGGTTTTGGAAGAAGCACCTATGCAAAGAAACGTAGAGCTAAACATATGGGTGTTTGTTACAAATGTGCACGATGGAATTGCAATACTCGTTGTCGTTCTTTAGGAATGGTGTCTGATAATCGCGAAGACAAAATTAAATTCATTAGGGATGGCTTGAGTAAGGAGTATTTAGATGATATATCTTCAACTCTTGAGACGCATCCCAGTGGATATGTTCATATAGCCTTTCGCAAATTACATACACAATTTCAAAAGAAAGACAACTGTTAAGTCTTGGGAATCTGACTCAAAAAGACCCTGTTTGCCAATTTATAAGAAAATTGGATGGGAGCTTGTCCCTGACGCATAGATGTCAATCAGCTGCTACTTTTCTTGTAAATATTATATCTCTTTGTCTTTTTCCTAATAATGTAATTTGTTTTGTTATATTTTCTCCTACATGATCCAGACCTTTTTGACTATCACGATTGTTTAACTAATAATTGTCATTTGGCAGGTACTAGTGCTATTATTTTACTCACCCTTTTCAGGTATTATAAATTCAACTCATCATTGCACTTTTGAAGACATCCAGAGTAAAACATGGAAGCACTTCAAGAAGACGAGTTGAAAACATCTGTGTGTTTTGCGGTAGTAGTGTTGATACTAAACCACAATACGTAGAAGCAGCACAAGAATTGGGTCGAGTCTTAGCTGCAAGGAATATGCACTTAATATATGGCGGAGGCAATCTCGGACTTAGGGGATCATTTCAAAGGCTGTACAGGAAGGAGGCAGTCATGTTTTGGGAATCATCCCAAAACCCTTGGCAGAGGCAAATCTTATTGGATCATCATCAAACGGGAGGAACTGATCGTGCCAGGTATGTCTGAACGACTGGTAGAAATGATTAATTGTGCTGATGCTTTTTATCGCTTTTGCCAGGTGGCTTGGGTACATTGGAGGAAATTTTTATTGTACTATCTTGGGCGAACCTGAACATACACCAGAAACCGCTTGGACTGCTCACGTTGATGAATTTTTGATTTTCTTGTGTGTTTCTTGATGATGCTCGGAGAAATGGGTTCGTGTCGAACTTTTGAAAGAACTCCTCTTTACTGCCAGAACTGCTCCGGATCTAATAGACCAACTCATAGCCTATGAACCACGAGGTGACCCTATCCTTTCAAAGATAAATGGGTCCGAGGACGATCGTGGTAAGAGGCGTAGGATTAATCTGGATCTTAACCTTTAATTTCTTGTAGAATTTCAGCTAACCAGGTATTATCTTCTAAACTCTTCTTCTACTGTTTAAGACATTGGGGACAATGTCTAATTTAGGTTTGGGGGAGGGAATTAGTTGATCAGTACCTCGTTTTTAGTTTGTGTATTGTTTTTATTTTTACTCCAAAATTTTTTGAAAAATACAAAAAAAATTGAAAAATTTTCAAAAAATTACAAAAATATTTTGCGTTTTTTTGTTTTGACTAAAAAAGTGAATTTGGTAAGAGATAGCTGAGTAAGAAGTTTCCACTCCTGAGACGTATCTCAACAACCTATTCGAAACAAGTTAATTTTTGTTTATTTCATTTTGAATTATTTAATTTGTGAATTCTCCTTAAAAACGGACTAAAATGGATCTTCATATGCTCAGTTGACAGATATTATCAACATATATAGTAACATATGGACATGAGCTAAAATTGAAAAGTTTGTAATATTCAGTGCTCTAGTTTAATTGGAGGAAACATCTCAAAAAGCAATGGAGTAAAAAAAAAAAAAAAAAAAAAAAAAAAAAAACGTCTGAGATCCGAGTTATAAGTCTGTAAGGGTGTTTTAACACCTAGTGCCCTAAAGCCAACTGGTTTGGGAGTCACTGGCCCAAATCTCGTTACATGGATCGAAGATGCTGCAAAAATATATATATCTGAAGTCTGAGTAATTAAGTCCGTAGGGGTGTCTTAACACCTGATGCCCTAAAGCCAACTGTTTGGGGAGTCACCGACCCAACACTCGCTAAATAGATGGAAGGTATTGTATATAAATAAAAAAAATAGAATAGAAAAAAAAAGAAAAAAATTCAGAAGAAAATGAGAAAATTATTCAATTGCTACAAAAAGGTGTGAAATCTGATAGAATTTAGGACAAGATATTACTCTCTTATCAACTGCACTTATGACTGTTGTGGGCAAAAATGAGTTGTTTAATATTTTGTTGGCTGTGTATATGAAGAATGGTAAAAATAATCGGAGAATTTACTTATTCGGTAATTTAGAAGAAAGAAAACATTAGTAACTTGAAGTAGAAGTTTCACCTGATTAGTCATTAACTTCTTTATTCTCTTTTCTCTTGTCTTTTTGATTTTGTGTGCATTAGTTTTTATTATCTTCTTACTTTTGTAAAACGTTGTGGGTATCGTTGCTGTAAGCCCTCACGAGACTATAACTCGTCCACTAGGGACACCTAGGGGTTTAAAGGCTTGTTGCATATGCTAAATGCAATCGTGATCCCTACGAAAGTGGCTTAGTTTAATTTTATTTTATTTTGTTGTTTTGCTCGAGGACTAGCAAAATGTTAGGTTTGGGGGTGTGATGAGCGGAAAATATATCAATTTTACCGCCCTTTAACTTAATATTTTGTTTAGTTTTCTCGGGTTGATGAACGTTTTGATGTGTTTTAGTTTATTTGCAGATAAAATAATATCGGGTCTCAATGAAATCATTTAGGATGAAATATGGGTCAAATAAGGGCAATTATTGACTTGATATATTAATTTTGGAGATTGGAAACTTGAAATGGTGTTTTGACGAAGTGCAGTTTTGAAAATTCCAATTTTGCGCATCTGTCGTATTTTGGGCATAACCTCTTACTCCGATATCGGATTGGGCTGATTCAAGTTCCAATTAAAGAAGACTCAAGAGCTACAACTTTGAAAGAGAAAATATTTTCTAATTCTGAAGAGTTCATGACCGAAATTGATGAACCATCCAGAAGTGTGTGATGTGTAATATTAAAGTCATTATCAATCATTTTCAAAGCAAAATATAAATTAATAAATAATTAATAAAAATTATCAAATCAACACCAAACAAGATAAGCAATTAGGAGCAATTATGGATTTGGTGGAGTAATTAGTGGAGAAATTAATAATGGATTGGTGGAGAATTTGATGGATGATTTGATATAGGCAAAATTTTGCCTATAAATACCAAGCCATTTCATTTGTAAATTCATACTTTCTTCTTTGAAATTCCTAATGAATAAATAAGAAATTGTATCTTGTTTGTTTATTTACAGCTTCCAGTAATTAATTTCCGCTTTCGCACTTTCTTTCTTTACTTTTCAGTTTTTTACTTTCCGCAATTTACTTTTACGCACAAACATTTTCTTTCTTTTCTTTTGCAGTTTTTATTTTTCAAGCAATGAGGAGGTAAATCCCCTTTACTGGGGTAAAAGGTAAGCTTTTATTATTGCTATCTAGATAATCTCCCTTAAATATAAAATAAACTATTTAAAATCTGACTTAATGAGGATATCGCTATATTGGCCGGTTGGAAATTAATTATAAATTGGTTTTAAACTAACTAAGTATGGATACCACCTGGTTGGTTCGGTGGTATTAATTATTAATTTGACTTAATCAGGATACCGCCTATATGGCTGGTTGTAATTATCACGCAAAGTTAATATATTATTTAAGGGAGATATCTAAAATAGTAGTAATAAAAGTTGATTTTCTAACCCCAACATTTTCTTTTATTGTACTTTTACTTTATTTAATTTCAGTAATTTACTTTTCAGCAAGCATTTACTTTCAGTAATTTACTTTTATTTTTTTTTACTTTTTACTTTTTACTTTTACTTTTTACGTTTTTTTACTTTTCATCAGCAATTTACTTTCAGTATTTAATTTTCAGAATTTACTTTATGTCTTTTATTTTATTTAAATTTTTACTACTCGTAAATATGTGTCGTAACTAAGCCAGTTATCTGGGGTTGTGATGAAATCCAATATCACCGGTTTATAAGGGGTTTAAATTATAGTTTGGGTAATATAAATGTTTATTTATTGAGTATTAATCTTAATGCTTTTTATTAATTGGCCATTAATAAAATTGAACTGGTAAACTTAAAATGAACTAGACATAGGGATTTTAAGTTTAAGATCTTAGACTCAATAGCCCACGATCTTCCTTGAGGATAGATAACCCTTTAATATATTTCCTTACAGGATAGGAATATATCTGTCGGACGGGGTAGCCATAATTGGAACTTAATCTTAATGAATCCAGGTAATTTGGGTTACATAGACATATGGTTCAATTGGGTTATACTGGATATTTGTAGTTGACCATCGGAAGAGGCTTTTACATAATTTAGTGTTCCAGGTTAATAAATCAATATTTTTATCCAACTATAAGATAACCACTTCATCTTTAAAATGATATTGGAAGAAATCACAACCCTAAATAGTTTTTAATAGTGAACTTTCTTAAACCTACTTTCGAACAATTTTATTTACTTATTTTTAAATTTAGAATCGTCACATATTCAAATCTATCAAACAACCTGTTGGATACTAGTAATCATTTGACCTCATAAAATTAATAGCTTAGGTATTAAGTCCTCGTGGGATCGATACTTTTTATACTACTTGAACGATACGTGCGCTTGCGTTATACGCGTGTGTTTACGCCGGTCACCAAACAAATCCAATCATCCAATATATACGAAACAAACAACAAAATTTGAGGGGATAAAGATAAGCAAAAGAAAAAGATTAAAAAAAAGTGTATGAGATTGACACAAAAGAATGGACGATAAATAAACGATAACATTCCTTCATAGAATAACTTGATTTCCTTTACAATTTACAACCATGTAAAAATAGATAATATTATAAGGAGATTAATTAGCAAATTAACTTTAAAAAACTATATAATTTCGAGCAACTAGTACTACTTTATACAAATTAATTTATACACTACAAGCCCTTAACCAAAAAATAAAATAAAATAGAGGGTTTGTGGGGGTGTCCATATAAATATATTAATTATAATTTTACTTCCCTAATCCTATTAAACAACTTATTAACAAGCTACCGAAGGATTGTTGAAGGGACTAAAGCAGTGAGGCTTAGGAAAAGAGGCCTTGGAGTTTCCATCGCCGATCCTTTCACAAGAAGGGCACATGGTGAGCGTAGCTGCCGGCATATGCATGTAAAGAGGCTGAGCTGGGTTTAGGGCTTTGATTTCTTGTAGCTCCTTATGCAGCCTTCTGTTTTCGTCAGTTAGCGTTTCACGGCATTTCTTCAAGAATTCACAGTCCACTTCTGTTTGCTTAAGCTTTGTCCTGTCAAATTATAACAACAATCAAATATATCAAACATGGGTTGTTACGAGCACAAGTGCTTCTGAAATGGATAATTTTTCTCCTTTATATTTGAGGCCGTTTGGATATTAACTGGGTTAAGAAGGATAATAAGTTTATTACCTGGCTCTCCTGTTCTGGAACCACACTTCAACTTGTCTTGGCCGTAGGTTTAACTGCCTGGCCAAAGCTTGCTTCTGCTTCTGTTGAAACATCACAATTAAAAAAAAAAAGATAAATTAATTTTTTAAGCGTCGAATCAATATTGATCATAATCGAGAGAGAGAGAGAGAGAGAGAGAATTACAGGATTGAGGGTGCTATGTTGTTTGAAGCTTTCTTCTAGAAGAGCAGATTGTTCTTTGGTGAGCCTAAGTTTCTTTCTTGCATTAACACCATCCTCATCTTCATCACTAGCTCTTGAAGAAATAAACCGTTCAACCTCTATCTCTTCACTGCTCAGGTCTCTCTCCCTTTTGACTCTACCGCCAGAGAATGAAGAAGAAACAGCACTATGAGGAGAAGCCTGTCGATGTAATACTATTTGATGTTCAGCAACGCCATATTCCTCACAGCTTTTGTTCACATCAATAGTAATAATCTTTTTGGTTGAGGCAGATTGAGGGTAAATATCACCAGGAAGGGCTAAACTCAGAGATGGTTCAAAACTCGCAGCCTCTGAAAAGGAAGATCTCTTAGGCATCTGTTGGTGGTTAATAGTAGTTGCAGTACTGAAACCTAACCCTAGCACAAGGCCTGTGTTACATCCATCATCAAAACCCATTCAAGAGATTATCTCAAGAGTACTTGGAATATTTGGTGGACTTTTAATTTGAAGTGAAGGAGAGAAAAACAAAATAGAAAGAGGAAACTGGAGAGTTTAGTTTGAGAGAGCAAATGGCTCTCTTTATTAAGAAGAGGGAATGAGTAGGACTTTTTTTTTTTCTTCTTTTTTTGATTAATTTGAGGGCGAGTAATTGGGTGGGTGGGTGGGTGGATATGATTGTAAATCAAAGGAATGAATCGAGTAGAGATAATCTGGGTGTGAAATAATGAAAGACCCTTTTCCCTCTTTACAAAGGTTGACCATTTGAACCCTACTACGATTACACTCATAAAATACACCCCATGCATTATTTGAAAATTTATTTTATTAATGTTATTGTTACCCATCATTTGATTTTTATTTATTACATCCAAAATTTATTTTTTTCAAAATAAGTTCATTTCCTAATGTGTCTTATACTCTTATCCATGTGGATGTGTCCTTCTATCATTCTTCAAAGCAAAAATTAAACAATTCTCTCTCTTAATATAATGCTACAGTTCACATGGGTGTGGGAAACATACATGAAGAGCATGATTCGTCAGCTCTTGGCCACCCGTTAACGAGAAAATCTATAATACAACGGAGGTACTATGTTATCCGTGCAATAATTCAATAATCCATTGCCACGCGTATTAAAATATTAAAAAAAAAACTAAAAATATGAGTATTAAATCATACATATAATTTATTAATTTATTGGTGATACCACATCACTGATACCTCCGTTGCATCAAAGAATTACTCACTGTTAACATACCAAAATTAAATATTTCCACTTATTTTTCTCCCCTAAATATGCTTCCTTCTGTATATGTACAGTTTTACTTTTCATTTCTCAAACTATATATATATCAATTATTGGCTTCCTTTTGCTTTGTTTATCACGCTTTTCCCAGTAGCCATTGATGTTTGGGGATGTAATTTTCAAATTTCCTTTCCTATATATTCTTCGATAATTATCTTCTTTATCTTTTCGAAACATTAATAAATATATATATCTTGCCCATGTTTTTTGCGATTTGCTGCCTCCAATAATGATAATTTATTTATTTATAATTAAAAGTTAGGCATATGTATGTAATGATTATAAAAAGGGTAATAGAAAAAATTTGATTAGAAAGGCATCGTTGGATATTAACAATAAAGTTCCTTTTATGACAGACCACATGAACATGCCCCTACTCTCCATGCCTTTGTTCTGGACTTCTAGTGGCTAGAGATTGGTTATCATGTCACCTTGCTTACCAAGATTTCATTTGCAGCTTGCATATTCTTTTTATTAATTTTGGATGGTGGGTTGGGTTGTCTTTTTCTTGCTTATTATGGATTTGAAGATTAGATATGGATGTGCACTATCTAGGGTTAGATAGATGATGAATTGATGATGATGATGATGCATGATTGGCTTCTTCTTTAAATTCTTTGTTTGTTTAGTGGGAAAGAAAAATTAAAAAGGGAGAGAAAAAGGAAAGTGGGTGGAAGACACCATTGGAGTTCAGAGTTTATAATGGTGCTGCCAGAATATAATTTGATTCATCAACGAGAATCCGGATATCTGCTTAACTATATGTAGAGAGTTGACGTGGAGTGTCTGGGACCTACTATTTACTCAATATACATTGCATAAAACACTATAAATAATTGCTTTGTCGGCCATATATGTTAGGTCACTAATAAAGCATTTATTATTAAAATATAACACCAGCTTCATTCATACACAGCCGTATCTAATGGTCCCTGCGCCAGTCATTTATCAGCAAAGTGTGGCGAACCGGTTTCTACGAGAGATAAAATTTACTCTTTCATTTCATTTTAATTTCTACAGAATTTGAAAAAGACCTAACCACGAGTCTCTTGACTCTTGATGATACACCAGCACATATTAGTAGAAAATAGAGTAATGCTCTTCGTATTGAGCAGGTATTATTAGTATGCGCCATCACGCGTGAGACTGAGATCCATTCAAGGAACGACAGTCACGACTTATTTTATGCTCGTGTATGTGATAAAACCTATTGTTGATATTATGGTTTAAGGTATAATATTTTATAATACATTTTATTTTTTATTAATAAATGACATTTGTTTTCTACATATCGTTTACATACATGTTTTATGTGTATGTCCCGAGACATTATGTCAAATGAATATCGTTAATTCAAAATATGTTTGTGATTATTAGAGTTAACGATATTTATACGAATAAGTCTCAAATTAAGTTTTTGGTAAAATATAACTATTATATAAGACAATGATATATCACTCGACCAATATTATTGTGTGTCGCGTAAATTGACATTTGATGTTAATAGAATGGATGATGAGTCTCATATCATAAATAAACAAACAATAGATATCCTCATTAGTAGAATGAAATATTGAACACGACCACAATATTGTGAAATATCGTTAATCCAAAAGACGTTTGTGATTATTAGAGTCGACGATAATTATACGAGTAAGTCTCAAATTAAGTTCTTGGTAAAATGTGATTATTATACAGGACAATGATATATCACTCGACCAATATTATTGTGTGTCGTCTAGATTAACTATTGATATTAATAGAATGGATGATGAGTCTCATATCATAAGGACACAAACAATAGATATCTTCATTAATAGTATGAAATATCGAATATGACCACATAAGCGTAATATCACATGATAATATTATCTAAGGTCATTGATCTTCGTAATAATACATTAGTGTCGTTATATCCTTTGACCTGAGATATCATGTTAACTTGTACGATAATACTTATGGTTCACTGGTATATCTTCATTCAACTAGCCACATTCTTTAAATAGATATTAGATGGTCTTAAGCTATTAACTTACGAAGTCATGTGTGCTTCGAGAAGAGATCTGATAGCTTTGATAATATAAGTTAGAGATGTTTTAAGGAAATTCAAAATGTGGATATAAGTCTTTGAATAAAGTAGTCGATATCTTAGAGATATAAAATCCACGAGATCAAGTTTTGAACTATATTGAGTAGTAAGGATTTGACCTAACCATGATCACATACTCGATAAAGAACTTAAATATCGGAAGAAATGAGATGACATGCTCAAAGTGTATTATAACAAGTTTATATGTTTTCTCACTTCATTCATCAACTACGGGACATGACATGCTGCTAGGCATTTACCATATTCTGTGGGATATCATAGAGATTAAATATTAAAGAGTTAATAACATCCAACTAATACTCCATAATGAACCTAAGACGGTCGCATAAATTTAGTTATCGTCTATGTTATAAATTCAATGATGTTATTAAAGGTTAATAAAAGATTATTTTGGTAATTGATATGAAAATTAGATTTTCAATTAAAATATGATTTCCGAATATGGCATTCAGAATATTTTGGAAATATTAATTTGATTAATAAATTCGAAATATAAAATTTAGAGTTAATTGTTTAAATAAATGATTGATATTGATATTAAATATAATTTTGATTAACTATTAATTAAAATTAAGTAAGTTAAAATTAATTAATAGTTAATTAATTATTGAGCCATAATAATATTTAATTTATTGGACTTTACTTTAGTGGGCTAACACCCAAATTAATTAGAGTCCTAATATAGATTAAATAAAGAAGTTTTATTTAATAAGGAATTCTAATTTAGTTATGGTTTCCTATTTATTATTTGAGAATGAATTGGAGGAATGATAAAAAAGTATGAGATAATTTACTTATTTGATAATTTAAAAAGAAATGAAACAATTACTAACTTGGATAAGAATTTATCTTTTTAGTTTTCGCTTAAATTATTAGAGACTAGTAATAAGTGTTGGGATGTATGCCCTTGAGCTGCATGTAATGTAAACGGTTTTATATGTTTTGAAATAAAATGATGCATTATTCATATATCAAAGTGTTTGTTTAATTTTCGCATATTATAAAAACGGTTTTATATGTTTTGAAATAAAATGATGCATTATTCATTTATCAAAGTGTTTGTTTAATTTTCGCATATTATAAATTATCTAGAATACCCTAGATTACTTATGTGCCTTCAGACTTAGTGTATGAGTGTCATACACAAGATGATTTAAGTCTGAAGTTAGTAATATTAAATATTCCATAGAGAGCAAACAAAGCGGATACTTTATTTGTGGTTTATCTATAGCTGCGGTCCATTCTATATTTGTATGGCGACCTTAATCCGGGATCGTCCATGTAGAGACATGAGAATAGAGGCACATTGTATGATGTGATCATATATGACTGCACCCAGATGGAAATGACATTCTTATAATATCTGTTAAACAAAGAAAGTCATTTCGATCTACTAGATGGTCATATTGTTGGGGATGGTGCTCAGAGCGCCAATTCCCCGTTGTATTTCTTTGTAAATACTCTTGTAAACGTTTTATTATGAATAAAATAAATTGTTTCTATAATATAATATATCTTCTTATATGGTAAAGACGTAATAGACATTAGAATGATTAGTCATGATACAGTTGCAAAAGCGTCGCAACTGACATTGAGTTGTATCATGATATTGTCATTCTTAGACTGTTCTTGGTCAATGTTTACACTACTTGGTCAGTAAAGTAAACCCGTTGAGACCGGTACATGTCGTATACTGAAATATATGATTCCAATGGTTTCTTAATGAACCATGAGTCTTGGAGACTCGTATAGACGTGTAGGTGTTTATAGTGGATAAACACTGAACGACTCACCGAAGATTCTTAATGGATGGTACACCAACGTCAATAAGAATATTCTCGAGTTAGTATCATTTATGATTCTTCGACTTGAGATACCACTGTGGGCACATGATACATCTTCCACACTTAGATGGCAGTCACGTCACCGATCTATTCAGATCAGACCTTCGCATGTTCGTTGGTTGTGGACAGATCCTCAGGGTGTCATGTATGTGTCGAGATAGGATTCGTCAGTTATGTGTACAGAGCATAGGTAGTCCATATATGATTAGCAATCAGATAAAAACCATGGGCCCGTGGTACACTTTAGAAGTAAGTTCTAAGTGTTCTTTTAGAGATTGCTAATAGACATGTCGACGGGATTGTCCCTATAGAGATTTGACATTTACATCTATATATATGGGATATATCCGGATACCTGTGACAGAGGAATTAAGCATATGCCATGACCTCGACCTGTATGATTCAACGAGTTTATCCGTGGTCGTCATAATTTACGGGTGGGTAAATTATGGACACGCAATTGGATTTCGTGACGGATATGTCTGAATCTAGAGAGTCTCACTAGTGAAATATACTCGTAGAGCACTAGGGTAACTTTTATGAATAATACTGATTATTTATAAGTCGTTTAAAGGTTAAACGAAAAATACATGCGAAGGGACCAAATAGTCATTTCCTAATTATTGTGTATTTGTATTTAATGATAGATTTTATTAAATACAGATTAATTAATTGTCAAATTGTGATATTTTTGGAGATGCCTTGAGTTGTATTTCATTAAATAAGTAATGATCAAAGATGCAAGTTGATTAAAGTAAGCTTTAATGAAACAAAAAAAATTATCTAGATATTTTAAGTATACACAAATTCGACCAATTGTAGATTTGTGAAGTATATATTGTTTTGTTTCATTTTTGATGGATTAGGTTAACGAGTTACACACAAATAAACACAAAAGTGTTTAGAGCAAAAGTTGAGGAACTGTAGAACACAGAAATCGGCGACGCTGTCCGGGCTCGCGGCCCGGTCGGGAGTACGGAGTAGCCCGCGGGGGACTAAACCGGAGAAATAAGGCGGAATCGCCACCCAGTGTGATCTGGGAAATGATTTAAGGCCGCACTCACCCCTCGCAAGGGAAGACCTCAAACCGTTGGGTTCGGAATGGTCCCTTACTTATGCCAATTGTAATGAAAAGATTTATGCAATAGTATAACCAAGTCTTATGCAACACATGCAAGATAATGTAATCAACACACAAGTTTGCACACCCATAATCGTAAATAAATAAATAAAATGAAGGCAAAATGCATAATTCATAAACGTATTAAACAACAAAGTGTAATAATGTAATTAATAACAACTATAAATGCATTAATAATAAAAGCGAGCAAGCAATCTCATGAACATACCAAATAAATAAATGCGAAAATATAAATAATTAATAACGGTAAAAACGTCAATAATGAAATGATATAGTTAATTATGTAATGTGAAAGGAATGACTTAAATAAGCAAACATGCACGAGATATGAGGAAAAGAAGTAGATCCACTGCATGCACATTCGTGGAGCGCTTGATAACACGTTCGAACGGTAAACAGAATGTCCGCGTTCGTATAGCGTTCGGAAACGCGTTCGAACGGGATAAGACCTGATGCATGATAAAACAAAATGCATACGCGTTAGAGTAGCGTCCGTAAACGCGTTCGAACGGACTGAGGCATAATGCATACGTTCATGTAGCGTTTGGAAACACGTTCGAACGAGATTACCCAAATGGTATATGAAATGACACAAACACATGCGTGAATGTTTCTCAAGCGGTACATGAAATTGTATCCCAAGTACAGACCGCACTACCATCCATTCGGATTCGGCTACAGAATTTATGTCTGAGTTTTCATCCGATATACCGCAAGAGATAGCAAACACTCAAACATAATCATGGCATGAATGCGAAAATGAAAGGATGCAACACAACAACCAAAACAAATGTGGATAGCAAAGTCAGTAGGGGAAGGGCGCAGTAAAATATTGTGGTAAATGTAGCCTTTTAGGCTTTTTCTCCCTCAAATAGAGGACCTTTAAACCAACGTAATTAGCCCATGCGCATCAAACAACAATGCATAATTAAATAAAAGAGATGCGACCAAGGCCGACATCTATTTGGGATCTCGCATGCCCGATTGAACGTATTTCACATTCAATCGAGTATACATCATCCGACGCGACAAAATATCGTGGTAAATGTAGCCTTTAGGCTTTTTCTCCCTCAAATAGAGGACCTTTAAACCAACGTGATTAGCCCATGCGCACTAGATTACAAAGCATGAATAAACAAAGAAATAATATACGGAAAATAGATAAACAAAAGGCGCAGTAAAATATTGTGGTAAAGGTAGCCTTCAGGCATTTTCCTCGAATAGAGGACCTTTAACTCACATGATTGGCTCATGCGTACTAAATAGTAATGCATAATTAAATAAAAGAGATGCGACCAAGGCCGACATCTATATGGGATCTCGTATGCCCGATTGAACGTATTTCATATTCAACTGAGTATACCTCATCCGGCGCAGCAAAACATCATGGTAAAGGTAGCCTTTAGGCTTTTATCCCTCAAATGGAGGACCTTTAATCCGACGTGATTAGCCCATGCGCATCAAGTAACAATACATGAACAAACAAAGAAATAATATGCGAAAAGTAAATAACGGACTAAAAAGGCGCGGCAAAATATTATGGTAAAAGGTAGCCTTATAGGCTTTTTCTCCCTCAAATAGAGGATCTTTAAACCAACGTAATTAGCCCATGCGCACTAGATTACAATGCATGAACAAGGAAAAAATACATAGAAAATAAAAGGCGGAACAATAAACACGAAATTAAATACCAAAATGAAACACGTGCTTGAAAGTTCCTCAAGCGGTACGTGGAGTTGTATCCCAAGCACAGACCGCACTACCGTCCATTCGGATTCAGCTACGGAATTTACGTCTGGGTTTCCATCCGATATACCGTAAGGGATAGCACTCAACCATCACCCAACACAAATGAAACCATACGTAAAACACAACGATGCATGCGAATGATCGATAAAGAATAATTGAAAAGATAAATAATAAAAAATGGGGCCCTCAGGTCTTACCTTTTAAGATGCTCCTCGGAAGTGCGTTACGTCGTCGTCGGAAGGGTTAGTGCTCCAGAATTTTTCCGGTTCTCCGCTATTTTGGACTGCCATTTTCGCTGTTTTCTTCACTGTTTTTTCTACTGTTTTTCCTTGTTGTTTTACTCGTTGTTTGGTTGGTGGTTTTCGGTGATATATAGGACTAGTTTTGGGTGACTTTAGCTCACGATTTTGGTAGTTTTTGGTACTGGTGTTTTGGTCTCGGTAATGGGCAGATTGGTGAAGGGTTAAAGGTTATGATTTTTGGTCAGCAAGTTAAGGTGGCTGTTTTGGTGTACTGTGCACGCCACTGTCTGTGTGTCTTCTGTTTATTTGGTCGGCAGGTGCGTGAGTTTTGTTAGAGGTACTGAGGGTTGTGCGTGAGTGAGGCGAGAGGGAGAGTAGCGTGAAAGGTTTTTTGTGATTCACTGGTTTGTTGTTGTTGTTGAGTACATTCGGCGTGGAGTGCATGAGTGGCTTTAGGTTTATTTGTTTTGTGATTTTTTTTTTGTGAAGGCAAATGAGAAAGTAGTGGATATGGAGGGAGCCGAAAGAGGAGAGAGAGAGCCAAGAAAACCCCAAAAAAGGGTTGGTTTATGTTTTCTTTTATAATGGTATCCTAGGGTTAGGGTTGTGCATGGATTTTGAAAAGGAAACAAATCAAGTAATTGTGTGTGTATTTAATTTAATTATTTAAGGAAATAATATTTATATTTTTGGTGGGGGAATTTCTTTAATTTGGGAGGTGATTTATTTAATTTAGGAATGGGATTTGTTTTGATTAGATTTGATTTGATTTGATTTAATTTAGGAAGGTGATTTGTTTGGATTTGATTGGATTTGTGACATGTGTTTATTGTGTTCAGTAGTTTGGGTTGGGCTTTGGTGCGCCTTGGGCGTGTGGTTTGGTTCTTTGGTGGGCTTGGGCGTGTGGCTTGGGGATTTTGGGCCGAGGCTTAAATTTTAAAACATGGATTAATCGAGCGAACCCAAGGCTAAACAAACGAATTAAATTGGCAAGGAATTTATTTCTTGAATTTTCCCTTCCGACGTCCGTTTCTCGTGACTTCCGCAACTTATCGGGTAGTGCCTCCATACGAGGCTCATCATCGGGCTTTCATGCAAAAAATGCAAGTGTCTACAGGAACCAAAAGAAATGCTTGGAAATTTCTTGATTTTGTAAGTTTTTCTTTAAATCTTTCAACTTAAAAAATGTTTCTAACATACTTAGCTTCAACATGTGTTGCTAGGATATTGTCTCTACACTTTTAGTTTGTGTTTTAATTTGTTATGAACTTGTTTGAAAGATGATAGCATGTATGGTATCCAAGTGAGCTTGAAATGGTTTTATAAGCTCTCTTTTGATTATTTGATAATCAAGTTTCCATTCTAGAGTTGCTAAGCCACTCATTGATGACCTAGAATTATTCTTGAGTTGTTTCATGATGGTGAGACTTGTTTGGTGTGGTAAAGTTTGAATTAAAGTGTTGGATTTAATTGATTTGGTAAAATTTGTCAATTTGAAGAAATTGTAATATTATGGTTCTTAACCATTTCCAAATTTGGGGTTTTTCATATATGTGACGTATTATGATGTGTATATAATACATATTAATTTTTGAGTTGATTGGATTTGATCTTGACATATATGATCCACTAAGTCAGACCGCTCACATTGGTTATTCGTACTTCGTTACCTTTACCGATGATCTGTCACGGTATAGTTATGTCTATTTGATGAGACATAAATCGGAAACCTTTGAAAAAATCAAAGAGTTCCGTAATGAAATAGAAAAACATATTGGTCAATATATTAAATGCCTTCGATCTGATCGAGACGACAGATATATGAGTAGTGAGTTCATGGATTATATGAAGGAGAATGTGATTCTCGCTCAATATACTCCTCCAGGTACTCCACAGCACAATGAAGTGTCTGAGATGAGAAATCGGACTTTATTGGATATGGTCCGATCAATGTTGAGTTTTACAGATTTTCCCTATTACTTATGGGGCTACTATCTTTTAACAGCTGCACATCTTTTGAATAAGATTCATTCAAAAGCTTTTCATATGACTCCATATGAGATATGGACCGGTAGGAGACCAAATCTTAATTATATTAAGGTTTGGGGTTGTCCTGCCTATGTCAGGATGGCTCAGTACGATAAGCTTTCGCCTCGAGGGCAAAAGTTTAGGTTTGTTGGATATCCTTCGAATACGAAGGGATATCTGTTCTATGATACCGAGCATCGAAATGTGTTCGTTGCTTGCATCGCAAAATTTCTAGAAGTATAATTTTTGTCAGAATGTGGTAATCATAGAGAGGTTGAACTTGATGAAGTCCAACCTGAAAACAACGAACCAACGGAGGAACCTGAAGTTCAAGTAGATGAAGAACCTTCAACACACACACTCTGTAGGTCACAAAGGGTATCTAGACCTCTTGAACGCTTGTATTTGATACAAGAAAAGAGTCTCGATGTTCTATTAGTTGAAGAGACTGATCCTTTTACCTATAGAGAATCGATATTGGACATCGACTCCGTGAAATGACAAAGTTCCATGAAATCCGAGTTAGACTCAATGCATGAGAATCAAGTTTGGGACTTAGTTCCTCTTCCCGAAGGAATTGTTCCTATCAGTTGTAAATGGGTTTACAAGAGGAAGCGCGGGCCTGATGGAAATGTTGAAACCTAGAAGGCCCGACTGGTAGCAAAAGGTTACACGCAGCGACCTAGCGTCGACTACGATGAAACTTTTTTACCAGTAGCAATGTTTAAGTCTATTAGGATTTTACTTTATATAGCTGCGTATCATGATTATGAGATTTGGCAAATGGATGTCAAAAAAGCTTTTCTAAATGGATTTCTTGATGAAGAAATCTATATGGAACAGCCGGAAGGTTTTGCGTCCAGCGAGAACTCGGGTATGGTATGTAAGCTTAAAAAGTCCATTTATAGACTTAAACAAGCTTTACGAAGTTGGAATCTTCGATTCGATGAGATTATTAGATTGTCTAGTTTTCTCAAGAATTCAGAAGAATTTTGAGTGTATCAGAAGGCCAGTGGGAGCATGGTGGTATTTTTGGTCCTCTATGTTGATGACATCCTAATCATTGGGAATGATATAGGGATGATATAAGGCGTCAAAGCTTACCTCTGTAAGAATTTCTCCATGAAGGACTTGGGAGAAGCTTCATATGTTTTAGGCATAAAACTCTATAGAGATAGAGAAGTGAAGCTGATTGGGTTATCTCAATCAACGTACATAGATAAGATCTTGGAACGGTATAATTTTAGTAACTATAAGACAACAAATATACCGTTCAGACATGGGATTCATCTTTTGAGGAAGATGAGTCCACAAATAAAAGATGAGAAGATTAGAATATCTAACCAACCTTATGCTTCGTGTTTGGGTAGCATAATGTATGCCATGTTATGTACTAGGCCTGATATCAGTTTCGTTGTTAGTGTAACCAGTAGATATCAGTCTAATCCAGGCAATGACGATTGGATGACCATTAAATGTATCCTGAAGTATCTCAAAGGTACTAAGAATAAGTTGATTATTTATGGAGGAAGTGAACTGCAAGTTAATGGGTATACGGATTCCGACTTCCAATCGGATCCCGATGATAGAAAGTCTACATCTGGATTCGTCTCTACCCTTAACAGAGGTGCAGTTTGCTGGAAGAGTTCCAAACAGAGGTCAACATGAGATTCCACCACAGAGGCGGAATACAATGTTGCTTCTAAGCTGCAAATGAAGCTATATGGATTAGTAACTTTATCACATAATTGAGAGTTGTCCCAAGTATCGAGAATATGATTTCGTTATACTGTGATAATACTGGAACCATTGCACAAGTAAATGAACCGAAGGCGCATCAGAAGTCGAAGCATGTGGAACACAAGTACCACATAATTCGAGAGATTGTGTCGCAAGGGGATATTATCGTGTGCAAGGTACCGAGTGAAGATAATGTAGCAGACCCACTTACAAAAGCCATACCTCTGAAGTTATTTGATAAACATGTGGAGTCGATGGGTATTATATACAATCGATATTGGCACTAGAGCAAATTAGAGATTTTGTTAGGGTTGGTGCTCAGAGAGCCAATTCCCCATTGTATTTCCTTGTAAATACTCTTGTAAACATTTTATTATGAATAAAATAAGCAGTTTCTATAATATAATATATCTTCTTATATGGTAAAGACGTAATAGACCTTAGAATGATTAATCATGATACAGTTGCAAAAGCGTCGCAACTGACATTGAGTTGTGTCATGACGCTGTCATTCATAAATTGTTCCTGGTCAAGGTTTACACTACTTGGTCAGTAAAGTAAACCCATTGAAACCGGTACATGTCGTATACTGGAATATATGTTTCCAATGGTATCTCAATGAACCATGAGTCTTGGAGACTTATATAGATGTGTAGGTGTTTATAGTGGATAAACACTGAACGACTCACCGAAGATTCTTAATGGATGGTACACCAACGTCAATAAGAATCTTCTCGGGTTGAGTAACATTTGTGATTCTTCGACTTGAGATACCATTGTGGGCACATGAGACATCTTCCACACTTAGATGGCAATCACGTCATCGATCTATTTAGATCAGACCTTCGCCTGTTCGTTGGGTGTGGACAGATCCTCAGGGTGTCATGTGTGTGTCGAGATATGATTCGCCAGTTCTGTGTACATAGCATAGGTAGTCCATATATTATTAGCAATCATATAAAAATCATGAGCTTGTGGTACACTTTAGAAGTAAGTTCTAAGTGTTCTTTTAGAGATTGCTAATAGAGATGTCGACGAGATTGTCCCTATAGAGATTTGATGTTTACATCTATATCTCTGGGTTATATCTGGATACATGTGTCAAAGGAATTAAACATATGTCATGACCTCGACCTGTACGATTCAACGAGTTTATCCGTGGTCGTCATAATTTACGGGTAGGTAAATTATGGACACGAAATTGGATTTCGTGATGGATATGCCTGAATCTAAAGAGTCTCACTAGTGAAATATACTCGTAAAGCACTAGGGCAACTTTTATGAATAATACTGATTATTTATAAGTCGTTTAAAGGTTAAACGAAAAATACATGCGAATAGTCCTAATAGTCATTTCTTAATTATTGTGTATTTGTATTTAATGATATTTGACATATATCATAAATATATATGTATTTGGATATTTAAAGTAAATATAATACATATATTTAAAATATTTATATTTAAATAATTATTTAATTATTAAATAATTAAATTAATTAAAAAATATAAATATCTTAAGTTTTGATATTTTTGGAGATGCCTTGAGTTTCTTTATTTGACTTGTTGAATTTCATTAAATAAGTAATGATCAAAGATGCTAGTTGATTAAAGTAAGCTTTAATGGAACAAAAAAAAATCTAGATATTTTAAGTATACACAAATTCGGCCAAGGGTAGATTTGTGAAGAATATATTGTTTTGTTTCATTTTTGATGGATTAGGTTAACAAGTTACACAAAAATAAACACAAAAGAGTTTAGAGCAAAAGTTGAAGAACCAAAAGAAAAGCTTGGAAATTTCTTGATTTTGTAAGTTTTTCTTTAAACCTTTCAACTTAGAAAATATTTCGAACATGCTTAGCTTCAACATGTGTTGCTAGGATATTGTCTCTACACTTTTAGTTTGTGTTTTAATTGGTTATGAGCTTGTTTGAAAGATGATAACATGTATGGTATCCAAGTGAGCTTGAAATGATTTCATAAGCTCTGTTTTGATTATTTGATAATCAAGTTGCCATTCTAGAGTTTCTAAGCCACTCATTGATGACCTAGAATTGTTCTTGAGTTGTTTCATGATGGTGAGACTTGTTTGGTGTGGTAAACGTTTAATTAAAGTGTTAGATTTAATTGATTTGGTAAAATTTGTCAATTTAAATAAATTATAAAATTAGGGTTCTTAACTCTTTCCAAATTTGGGACTTTTCATATATGTGATGTATTATGGTGTGTATATGATGCATATTAATTTTTGAGTTGATTGGATTTGATCTTGACATGTTTTGAACAAAAATGAACCAAATTATAAAAACTGAAAAATTGAGGGTGTGTTCGGCAATAAGCAAAAATTTGGGGATTTTGTTGCAATCCGATTTGATGTGTTTGACATGTTGGAAATCATTTTAGAAATGTTTTAAAATCATCCAAAATTGTATTTGACAATTTTAGGACTATAATGATCCATTTGCAAAGTTTTAGGCCAATTCGGCAATTACCAAGAAATTTGGTTTCTTGTGTAAAATTTCAGTTTTTAAGTATTGGATAATTAAATCAATAAGTTTATTTAATTTATCCGAGAAAAATTATTGAAATCGAAAAATTTTGATTTTCCGCGTTTTCGCTGCGTTATCGGATTTTCGCCATAAAACCCCTACACATATATGGATTGATCTTAATCCTGAGTGTACTATAAACTCCTACATAGCAGGCTATGTCCTTTGATTTACAAAGGTGAGGTTGGTGTAGCAGTTCCGACCAATAACTACGTACTTTGGGGGCATGGTCTGTTGTGTAGATTGGAACATTTTACATAGATTTGAAGTTCATTCCCTTTACGAGAAGTAGATGAGTGTCTTCCTTATGGGTTGATTCGGTACTTGAACTGTTAGAGCGCTCAAGTCTTTCTATTGTGAATAGAGAGATTAAAATTCATAATGGTTGTGGATACGGTTTTTTACCTGAGACCCACAATCGAGAATCTGGATTTTAATGACACTAGCGAACCTGCAAAACGAGGGAAGTGTGAGCGGGGAGTACTGCCCACCGGTGTGGTGGAAGCCGTAGGTTTTCCGATGCTCAAGTCAATAAAGTGGATATGGCTGTCTTCTCTTAGTCGTCTGGATGCATGAGGATTTGATTGTAGCCTGAATATGCATCCATGAAACTCAATAATTCATCCCCGGCTGTAGCGTCGACCATCGAATCAATGTGTGGTAGAAGGAATGAATCATTCTGATAGGCTTTGTTCAGATCCGTAAAGTCGATGCAGACTCGCCACTTCCCATTCTTCTTTCTGACGACAACCATTTTGGCAAGCCACTCCGGAAACTGAACTTCCCTGACAGCCCCATTTTGTAACAATTTCTTAACTTCCTCATCAATGATTCGATTTCTTTTTGGAGCGAACTTCCTTCTCTTCTGCCTGACTGGGGTGTGGTCTGGATCTACATGGAGTTCATGTGTAATCAACTCGGGGTCGATTTCCGTCATGTCTTTGTGAGACCACACAAAAATGTCGTGTCGCCTTTTCAAGAATTCGATCAGTTCGGCCCTTAACTCGAGATATAAGTTTGCTCTAATATGTGCCTTATGATCCGCATGTATGGGGTAAATCTGGACCTCGTCAAACTCCTCTAGGCTTGGTAGTGTCGGCTCTGCGTTGAGAGACCCACTCTGTAATTGCTATGCAGACTCAGTTTTCACCTTCAAGGTTGTCTGGTAGCAGCTCCTGGATACAGATCTATCACCTTTAATCTCTTGAATTCCCCATTTTGTAGGGAACTTTAGAACCTAGTGATAAGTGGAAGACACCGCCCTCATTTCATGAATCCAAGGCTGCCCATAATGAGATTGTAGGCTGAGGGGCCAAGACCAAGAACATGGTCATTTTGTTGACTCCTGCGACGTAGACTGGGAGTGATATTTCTCCCATTGTGAATTTTTGTTCTCCATTAAATCCAATCAACACTGTCTTCCGTCTACTTATCTTATCCAACTTGGCTCCCATGTCTGCGAGGGCTACGACGAAAATGATGTTGGCCGAAGACCCCATGTCGACCAACACTCGTTTGATCATAAAGTTTGCCAATTGCAAATAGATAACTAGAGAGTCATGGTGTGGATTCGAATTACATGAGTCTCCATCGTCTGGGAACTCCATAGTTAAGTTTGTAAACATTCTCTCCACTAACATTGTAGTATGGGGAATACTATTTGCAAGAGCTCTTGAATGTCGTTTGGCCGCTGAATAGGACACACTACTAATTTCGGATCCTCCCGAAATGACATTAATTGTGTTGTTAATTGGTGGAGGCGGGGTTGGAGCCTCTTGTAGGCACTGCATTTTGCATAAGTCCCTATGATGAGTCTCATTTGGAGACACTACCTTTTAAGTCACGAAAGTCGCGGGAAACGGACGTCGGAAGGGGAAATTCAGAATGAGCATGTCATCAGATTCATTTCACAAGTTCATTGTTTCCGTTCGTGCTGCATTCGTGTACACGTTCGAACGTCAAGCAGATTGCGGACGTTCGTGTAGCGTTCGAATCGGCGTTCGAACGGTGTCGGTATTTCTGGTTTTGCTGCTAGCCTCACACCCAAGCCCATAAAACACATCCCAATTAATAAAATACACATTTAACACATGGTGAAATTAAATAAAATCTAAAAATCACATACCAAATTAAAATAAATATCAAATAAAATCATGCCTAATTAAAATCAATCAAGATTATTATATACCAAACTAAACAAATTTTATGCCTAAACAACACAAATTAAATATATTAACTTCCTAATTAACCAATTTTGTCCCTCAATCAATCTTAGGCTTTCCTTGCATGACACCAAATCATATCCTCCATTAATGCCAAATCTATTTCCTTGTCAAGCAAGATTTAACCCTAGCCCTTTGCCTATAAAAGAAACCCAATTCCAACCCTTGAGACCCGCTAGCTAATTCATAGAAGAAAAACATTTCTCCAACTCTCACATTCACGCATACCAAGCAAAAAAAAAGAAAAGAATTTTCTCTCCTCCTCCACCCTTGCTTTACCGAAAATCACAGCCCTAAACACCATCCACCCACGCCAACAAACCATCTAAAACAGCCCCTAAATCACCTAAACCAGTGACCAACAAAAGCCACATTTTTAATCCCTAAAACAATAACTAAAAAACTACACTTAAAGCCTTTAGAAACACCCAAAATAGTAGCCTAAAACATAAAAAACAGTGACCAAAATACAGTAGCAAAACAGCAGCGAATCGTAGTCAAAACAGCAGCGAATCCGAGTCGAAACAGCAGCGAATCGGAGTCAAAACAGTAGCTTGAGTAGTGGAACAGGAGAGAGGAAAGAAAGCGTGGACCTGTAAACCGGAGGAGTTGCGGAGCATCCCCCCTTTTTCGACGACCGTGCACCGTACTTCCGAGAGTCGACATAAAAGGTTAGACCTGAGGGTACTTTTCCTATTATTTCCATCTATCTTTTTAATTATTTTATTCATCTTTGTCGCATGAGAGTCGTTTATTAGTGCATGATTGTGGCCCTTGAATGAATGAAAAATGCGTCGCCTCTCGTGGTATATAGGATGGAAACCCGGACATAAATTTCATAGCCGATTCTGAATGGACGGTAGTATGATCTGTACTCGGGATACAACTCCACCTACCACTTGAGTACATGGCACATACTTTATTTTATCTTGATTTGTTTATTGTCGTCATTTATTTTCTGCATCTTATTTGTTTGAGTATGATGAGATAAAGCGCATGGGCTTAGTAAGTGCGATTAAAGGTCCTCTATTTTGAGAGGTTAAAATCCTTTACCACGATGCTTCGCCGCGCCGGACGTTGTATATTCGTTTGAATGTGAGATGTGTTCAATCGGGTATACGAAGTCCGATATCGTTGTTTCTATTTTTATATGCATTATGATGAGATAAAGCACATGGGCTTAGTAAGTGCGATTAAATGTCCTCTATTTTGAGATGTTAAAATCCTTTACCACGATGCTTCGCCGCGCCGGATGATGTATATTCGTTTGAATGTGAGATGTGTTCAATCGGGTATACGAAGTCCGATATCGTTGTTTCTATTTTTATATGCATTATGATGTGATGCGCATGGGCTTAGTAGTTGGATTAAAGGTCCTCTATTTTTAGAGGTTAAAGAACCTTTACCACGATACTTCGTAGCGTATTTTAGCCCGTTATTATTGATTAGGTGTCATATATTCATCCGTTCACGTATGTGTCATGTTGTTTACTGCATTTTGGGGGTCACTGATGTAACCCCGTTCGAACGTGTTTCCGAACGCCATACGAACGTGAGCATTCTGTTTCATTTCCGTTCGAACGCATTTACGAACGCTACTCGAACGTGAACCTTCTATTTACCGTTCGAACATGTTTACGAACGCTACTCGAACGTGCATGCATTTGTTTCATCAGGTCTGGTCCCGTTCGAACGCGTAATCAAACGCCACACGAACGAGAACCTTTTTTCTACCGTTCGAACGCATTTACGAACGCTACACGAACGCGCACCCACTGAACTGAGTCATTTTCATCAGATTTCGTGCATAATTGTCCCTAGTAGTTATCCCTTCGTATGATGAACCTGATTGCTTCTCTGTATTACGCAAGATTGTGCATTTGTCGTTCATCTGTATTCCCCACATGTATGAGTACAATGTGTTTATTAACTTGTATGCTTGCCGTACGTTAATTTATCTTTATGTATGCAAATTGAGACATAGATTACATGCAAATAGGCTGTATGCAAATTCGGATATAGGTTGCATGTAAATATGAAGATGCGTTACATGTAAATTTAGATGAACTTGTTGATGTATGCATGCGAACTTAGGAGTAAATCATCCTTGGAAATATGTTGCTTAGGCTTGGTTAGATTATTGCACAAATCATTTTATTACAAGTGGCATAAGTAAGGGACCATTCCGAACCCAACGGTTTGAGGTCTTCCCTTGCGAGGGGTGAGTGCGGCCTTAAATCTTTGTCCCGGTTCACACCGGGTGGCGACTCCATTATTTCTCCGGTTTAGTTCCCCGCGGGCTACTCCGTACTCCCAACCGGGCCGCGAGCCCGGAACAGTATGCGTCGCCCAGTTTCTGTGTCCCACAGTCTGGCGACTCCACTGGGGATAGAGAATCGGCCCCGAAATGATGTCTTGTAATATTATGATTTGTGCTTTAATTAACCGTGTCTACTGTGGGTTAAAAGGGTTTAATCAAAGGCACTTTTATGGCTAGGTTAGGTAATGGTTGGTGTCTTCCCTCATTCACTACCTTTCTATAAGGAAAAGCTGAGAAGGCACCTAGATAATCACTTACTTATGCCCTATTGTGATGGACTAATTTGGAGGACTCGTTGTTTATTCCTGTCACTAAGCGATAAGAGCCTAAGAGGCCAGGGTACTTAAGAGAGTCTCGCTCCACCCTCCCTCTGGGGAATCTACAACGGGAAATCCATTTGACAGTCAGTCACACACCATAACTCATTGGCACGTACTATAAGGTATATAAAAAAGGTGCGCTCACTTGGTCGCTCTAACCCTTGAGTGGGGAGACCTAGTTGTGGCCAGTCCTTCGCCAGCGAGAGTCTTTGTCTACACTCCCGCAAACCCACGCGTAGACCGGGGTCATATGGCCTATAGCAACTATTTCCTTATGCTTATGGACCATCCTCATTTGGATGCAGTTGGGTTTCTTGTCAGAAATGCGAACTTGTTGGTCCATTTAAATTGGGACGAGTTCGTATCCTATGACAATTGGGCCAAAAGCTTCTGAAATGTTGATGGGCCACTCTGTAGAAATTATTTCTGTATGCTTGTGTTTAGGAACAGTGTCGTTTGGATCTATTCGGACCTTTTGTCCTGAGGTATGGGCTTGTTAGGCCATTTAAACTGGGACAAGAACGTATCTTATGACGATTGGGCCAAAAGCTCCTAGAACGCCAATGGGCCATTATATGTTTGTGTTTAGGAACATTATCATTTGGATACGGTTGGACTTCTTGCCATGAGATGTGAACTTGTTGGGCCATTTAAACTGGGGCGAGTTCACTCCTATGACAGTTAGCCCAAAAGCTTCTATAATGATGATGGGCCGATTTGTGTGAAAATTTTAATGAGTTGATATATTCTTTGTATCGCATGCATCTCATTCATCTCATGCATACATATATCCTGTTAACACCCTCTATGTCAAAAAGACGTCATAGATTCCCGTTGGGTAAGGGAAGATGGAAGACTCACTAAAAGACCGGTAAAAGATATGAGTACATCCGATAGCGAGGTATCCCAGATAGATCAGTTGAAAAACGGTCTCGCCAAAATTACTGAATAGTTGCAAGCATTGACTACTGCTGTGGCTGGTATGGTTGTACCCCGTGCTGGGGGGTTCTGAGAATGTGAGGCGCGAGGAGCCTCCGAATGGGTTGGGGGATGATATCCCCGCTTTTGATGATGACATGGCACAGAGTATGCAACAGGCAGAGTGATTGGGTCTCAGGCAAAATTTCAGAAGCTTCGGATAAGGTTGAAACAGTTACCCGCAAAATGAAGGGTAAGCATGAAAGTTGTTGGATTATGAGGCAATGACCTTCGAAGAACAGTTGCCTGCTCAGTTCAAGATGCCGGATATGGCTGAGTTCAACGGGAATGGGGATCCGAGGGTTCATCTCCGTCAGTATGTATCAGTTATGAGTTCTGTGGGTTTGACAAAGCGACAGGTGCAGAAGATGTTTGGAATGTCACTCGAGGGGGCATCGGTGGTATGGTATCACAGCCTTGAGAAGAAAGTAAGGGAAGATTGGAGGGAATTGGCTGATGCATTCCTGAAACAGTATGTCACGGACTTGGAGATAGATCTGTCACTCCGAGATTTGGAGAACACCAGGCAGAAATCGGAAGAGAGTTTCAAGGAGTATGTGGACCGCTGGAGAAGCCAGCTCTTAAAGATGCAGACCAGGCCCTCAGAGAAGGACCAGATAAAAATGATTATCAAGGGCACCAAGCCCTCCATCTATAGGAAGCTAATGAGGATGACCTCCATGATTACTGATTTTCGACAGTTGAGGGAAACTGTCATGGATATTGAGGAAGAAGAGGCCGAGAATAGAAAATTCTATGGTCTGAATAGGAGGCCCATTGGGGGACATCGGGAACAAAGCCCGTTTCTGCTGAGATTGCTGCTATCCGAAACCGGAGATTCTCCAACTTGGGTAGACCATTGTCCAATGTATTGGAGAAATTGAAGAGACAAGGACTTCTGAAACCCCTAGAAACCAAACCCTCCACCAACATATCTCAACCTAAACCAATATTGCCAATTCCACCAACAGAAAGGCCACGATACCGACAACTGTGCCCGACTCCGCCATGAAATCCAGGACCTTATAGACTCAAAAAAGATACCCGACCCTGAAACAGAACACCCCAACACACACTAGAACCCTTTACCAAATTACCACTCTGTCCCGCCACCAACCTATATGATAAACTCTGGCCTACCCAAGAACCTTGTCCTCAAATCCTTTGACCTCCAAGCCGTTTACCTTGGGATTTGGGATAGTAACAGCGAAGATGAAACCGAACATGGGAAGAGTTTCTGGGCAGACTTCTCTAGTAGTGATGAAGAAGAAGTGAGGGGTATGACACGCAGCGGGCGTTTCTACAATGAGTGTTATCAGAGGGTATAGAAGTGGCTGAGAATACAGAAGGTGCCGAGGGAGATGTAGTGCTGCAGCAGTTGAGGAAAACCCGAGCACAAGTGAGTATTGGGATTTATTGTGTGCATCTCAGGAGCACAGACGGGCCATGGTTGAAGCCTTAAGCAAAATAGTGGTAACGGAAGATGCCAACCCTACAATGTTTGTCGGGTCAGTGCAGAAGGAGGCTCTGCAGGCAATCATTTTTTCTGAGGAAGAACTCCCAGCTGAGGGGAGAAATCATAATAGACCCTTGTTTATCAGAGCAGAGTGAGGGGTAAGAGGACCTCTTGTGTGATGGTGGATGATGGCTCGTCCATCAATGTGTGCCCGTTGAAGATTTTGGCCAAGCTGGGTATGAAAACAACAGATCTGGATCCCTCTAGTATGACTATCAAGGCTTATGATGACAGTAAGCGAGGAGTTGAGGGTACCTTTGTAGCAGCAGTCAAGGTTGGTCATATTGAGGACGAAGTTGAGTTCACAGTGCTGGACATCCCAGCCACTTTTACCTTGCTGTTGGGAAGGCCTTGGTTTCATAAGCTTGGGGGTGTGCCCTCCACTCTGCATTAGATGATTAAGTTCCCGTATGAGGGAGAGATTGTTTTCATCCGAGCTGAGATAGATAATGCGGTGGCTGCCTTGGAGATACAGCCTTTCACGAGGTTTCAGGTGTCAGCAACTTTTGAGGAATATGTGGATCCTAGGGTGGCTAGGATCATGAAAAAAATGAAGTTTGAGCCGGGTGAAGGTTCAAAATTGCCAGATTTTAGAGGACAGACTACTCGGAAGGGTTTGGGATACACATCTGATGAAGAAAAGCCGAAGATTAAAAAGAAAGGGTTGAAACTGGCAGATTGTTTTGTGAAGGCTTCAGGGTATCAGGGTGAGCCCGTACCGATAGAAGTCAACGGGATTATGGTACCTGGTTTTGAGATCTTCCAAGAGATGCTGGGCAAGAAGATGCTGACCAAAGAAGTTGGGGAAGAAGCAGAGAATTGGGAAGAAGAACTGATGAAGTTGGAGAGCCTGACTCTTGAATAGGATAAAAAGCCTGAAGAAAACCTGGTTGCAGAGGAAGAAGTGTTTATAGATGATGAAGAATGTACTTCCGCATTATCCAATAATAAAGACATTTCTTTTGCTTACTTGCCTGAGTCATTTCTATTTGCTCTACACGAATCAAGCATATTTGATATAGTTCAGCCAGAACTACTGCATTCAACTTGGGTACACCTGAGAACCCCAACGAAATTCTGATTGCAAGTGAAGTTACCGCTGAAGAGCGGGAGAAATTAGAAGAGTATTGGTCAGATATGCCAAAGTGTTTGCTTGGTCATATGAGGACATGCCTGGGGTAGACAGAAACATTGCCCAGCACACAATTCCAACTTATCCGAATATGAAGCCGGTGAAACAGAAACTCTGACGAATGAGAACAGAATGGGCCGAGAAGGTCAGAGAAGAGGTTAAGAAACAAATAGATGTGGGGTTCTTGGAAGTAGTGAAGTATCCCGAGTGGTTAGCAAATATTGTGCCAGTACCGAAGAAAGACGGGAAAGTCAGAATGTGTGTGGATTAGAGAGATCTCAACCAGGCTTGCCCGAAAGATGATTTTCCTCTACCACATATTGATGTACTAGTTGATAGTGCAGCTTTATCTGCTATGTATTCATTTGCAGACGGGTTTTCAGGTTACAATCAGGTTCTTATGGCTGAAGAAGACAAACACAAGACTGTCTTTGTTACCGAGTGGGGTACTTACTGTTATAAGGTGATGTCGTTTGGGCTCAAGAATGCGAAAGCTACTTATCAGCGGATGGCCACTACATTATTCCACGACTTGATGCACAAAGAGATTGAAGTGTATGTAGATGACATGATGGTGAAATCAGAGACAATAATTGGGCATATAGAAGCAGTGGAGAGGTTCCTTCAGAGAGTTGACAAGTACAACCTGCGGCTGAACCCCAAGAAATGTGTGTTTGGGGTAACATCAGGAAAGCTGCTGGGGCATACAGTGGGAATGGGAGGAATAGAGGTAGACTCTGAAAAGATCAAAGCAATCACAGAAATGCCAGCACCGAAGACAGAGAAGGAAGTCAGAGCATTCCTGGGGAAGATTCAGTACATCAGTCGGTTCATCGCCAAGTTGACGTCAGTATGTGAGCCTATCTTCAAACTGTTGAGAAAAGATCAGCCAGTGAGATGGAATGAACAGTGTCAAGCAGCCTTCGACAAGATCAGAGAGTACTTGGTAAAGCCGCCTGTATTGAAACCTCCGAAACGGGCAGACCTTTGATATTATATTTGGCCATAGAATCAGAAGCACTGGGGGCAATGATGGTACAGAAAGATGAGACAGGGGTAGAACACGCAGTTAATTATTTGAGTAAGAAGATGCTCTCGTATGAAGCTCGTTATCAAGAAGTAAATAAGATCTGCCTAGCAGTGGTATGGGCCTCCAGAAAATTACGGCATTATTTTCAGTCTTACAAGATCCAAGTAGTGGTAAAAGAGAATCCTCTGAAATATCTGCATTCAGTGCCTTCGCTAGTGGGAAATTGGGCAGATGGTTAGTATTGCTGACAGAGTTTGACATTGAGTATCTCACCACCAAAGTGGTCAAGGGCGAGCAGTAGTAGAGAGTTTCTGGCATTGCAACCTGTTGAAGGGGATCGGTATAAGTTTGAATTTCCAGATGAAGAGATCCAAGCAATAACAGTTCAGAGATGGAAAATGTATTTTGACGGAGCAGTGAATTACAAGGGAGCCGAAATTGGGATTGTGATAGTGACCCCCGAAGGAGAGACCTTGCCTTTGGCCAAAAGGTTGACATTCAGAGTAACAAACAACATGGCCGAGTATGAAGCATGTGCTTTTGGTTTGACTGCATTGATAGCCTTGAAGGCCGAGAGAGTGGGAAGTCTACGGAGATTCTATGTTGGTAGTCCAGCAGATGCGAGGAGAATGGGAATTGAAAGAAGAACGGTTGAAACCTTACCTTTTTCACCTCAGAAATTTGGTACAGGTTATCCCCGATTGTAAGTTTCAGCACTTGCCGAGAGAAGAGAATTAGATGGCAGATGCATTAGCTACACTTGCAGCGACTTGGGAAAATCCAGAAAGGTTAGTGATGAGACCGTTGATACTGACGCCAGCAAGCAGACCTGTTTATGAGATAGAGAGAATTTTGGAAATAGAGGTCGACGACGGAAAACCTTGGTATCATGACATTCAGAGGTATCTGGAACATGGGGAACTCCCAGAGGGAGCAGGCAGAAAAGACAGAGTAGCCATTCAGAAGTTAGCTTCCCAGTATATGATTTTGAAATGGGAACTGTACAAGAGGCAAGCAAACGGTATTCAGTTGAAGTGTTTGAGAAAAGAAGAGGCTCAGCAGGTAATGGAAGAAGTACACGCCGGGGTATGTTGTCCACACATGAACGGGTTGAATCTGTTCCGCAAGATAGTGAGACAAGGTTTTTACTGGTCAACCATGGAGACGGACTGTGCGAAGATGGTAAAGCACTGTCATAATTGTTAAGCACACGATAATTTGAATCATTTACCGCACACAGAGTTGCACGGGTTGTCAGAGCCGTGGCCTTTCTCAGCATGGGGAATTGATATGATTGGAGAGATTCGACCAAATGCATCGAATTGGCATCGCTTTATCTCATTTGTCGGTATGGTATGCCGCACCATGTAGTGACGGACAACGGAGTTTAGTTTCAAGGAGAAACAAAGGCAATGCTACAGAAATATGGGATAGGCCATCACAAGTCATCACCGTATAGGCCACAGGCAAATGAGGCAGTTGAGGCAGCCAACAAGACAATAAAGACGATTTTAGCCAAGATGACAAGAAACTGCAGAGATTGGGCCGACAAACTACCGTATGCTTTGTGGGGATACAGAACATCAATGAGAACAGCAACAGGGGCCACACCTTACTCTCTAGTCTACGGAATGGAAGCAGTATTGCCAATGGAAGTACAGTCTATGAGGGTATTAGCAGAGGCAGAGTTACCGGAACAAGAATGGGCCGCACAGAGGTTTGATGAGTTAGCATTGCTGGATGAGAAGAGAACAAAGGCTTTGTATCACATGCAGTTGTATCAGAAGAGACTAGCCCGAGCATTCAACAAGAAAGTACGTCCCACCAAGATCAGAAAGGGTGATTTGGTACTTAAGCAGTCAAGGCCGTCGATGACAGATCCAAGAGGAAAGTTCAGACCTAACTGGGAATGACCTTACATAGTGCAGAAAGTAATGGGAAATTGAACAGTGAGACTGTCAGACTTGGAGGTAATGAGTTCACTGAGTCGATCAACGTGGACAGATTGAAGCAATATTTTGCCTGAGAAAGAGAAGACTTAGCAGAAGGCCTAACCCGACGGGATAAGAAAACTCATGCATGCATGCATACACGTAACACATTTTGGCATTCGCTTTGTGGTTGTTTTGTATTCGCAGGTTTGAAAAAGAAAAGAGAAGGCAGCGAAAACACGCCGATTAGAAACATCAACATACCAGTAGTATTTTTGGGATGCGTCCTAGGGGGCGAGGCCCACATCAATACTAGCAGCAGTCTTGGGGATGCGTCTCGGGGTTGAGGCCCACGTCAACACATATACCAGTTGCAGCTATTAGGATGCGTCCCAGGATCGAGGTCCACTGCATCATCAGTTTCGGGATGCGTCTCAGGGTTGAGGCCCACATTTTGTCAGCAGTTTTGGGATGCGTCCTAGGGTCGAGGCCCCCGTTGTCGGTTGCAGCTATTGGGATGCGTCCCAGGATCGAGGTCCACTACATTATCAGTTTCAGGATGAGTCCCAGGGTCGAGGCCCACCTTTTATCAGCGGTATTATGATGCGTCCCAGGGTCGAGGCCCCCATTGTCAGGTGCAGTTATCGGGATGCGTCCCAGGGTCGTTGGCCCCCTACATCGTTAGTTTTGGGATGCGTCCCAGGGTCGAGGCCCAAATTTTGTCAGCGGTATTGGGATGCGTCCTAGGGTCGAGGCCCCCGTTGTCGGTTGCAGCAATTGGGATGCGTCCCAAGATCGAGGTCCACTGAGGCAATTACTTAGTTCGAGACAGTAGGCAAGTCAGGTGGCAGCTGGCGAACCAGGTAAGTAAAAATGCATTGCATAACTTTGATAGGATTGTCACTGTTACACATTACACAAGTCCCATCAAAGTGGGGGTGACTGTAGGCACTGCATTTTTTTGCATAAGTCCCTATGATGAGTCTCATTTGGAGGACATACCTTTTAAGTCACGGAAGTCGGGGAAACGGACGTCGGAAGGGGAAATTCAGAATGAGCTTGTCATCAGATTCATTTCACAAGTTCACTGTTTTCGTTCGTGCTGCGTTCGTGTACACGTTCGAACGTCAAGCAGAGCGGGCGTTCGTGTAGCGTTCGAATCGGCGTTCGAACGGTGTCGATATTTCTGTTTTACTGCTAGCCTCACACCCAAGCCCAATTAGCCCACCAAAGCCCATATAAAACACATCCCAATTAATAAAATACACATTTAACACATGGTGAAATTAAATAAAATCTAAAAATCACATACAAAATTAAAATAAATATCAAATAAAATCATGCCTAATTAAAATCAATCAAGATTATTATATACCAAACTAAACAAATTTTATGCCTAAACAACACAAATTAAATATATTAACTTCCTAATTAACCAAATTTTGTCCCCCAATCAATCTTAGGCTTTCCTTGCATGACACCAAATCATATCCTCCATTAATGCCAAATCTATTTCCTTGTCAAGCAAGATTTAACCCTAGCCCTTTGCCTATAAAAGAAACCCAATTCCAACCCTTGAGACCCGCTAGCTAATTCATAGAAGAAAAACATTTCTTCAACTCTCACATTCACGCATACCAAGCAAAAAAAAAAAGAAAAAATTTTTCTCTCCTCCTTCACCCTTGCTTTACCGAAAATCACAGCCCTAAACACCATCCACCCACGCCAACAAACCATCTAAAACAGCCCCTAAATCACCTAAACCAGTGACCAACAAAAGCCGCATTTTTAATCCCTAAAACAATAACTAAAAAACTACACTTAAAGCCTTTAGAAACACCCAAAAACAGTAGCATAAAACACCAAAAACAGTGACCAAAATACAGCAGAAATACAGTAGCAAAACAGCAGCGAATCGGAGTCGAAACAACAGCGAATCGGAGTCAAAACAGTAGCTTGAGTAGTGGAACAGCGAGGAAAGGCGTGGACCTGTAAACCGGAGGAGTTGCGGAGCATCCCCCCTTTTCCGACGACCGTGCACCGTACTTCCGAGAGTCGACATAAAAGGTTAGACGTGAGGGTACTTTTCCTATTATTTCCATCTATCTTTTTAATTGTTTTATTCATCTTTGTCGCATGAGAGTCGTTTATTAGTGCATGATTGTGGCCCTTGAATTAATGAAAAATGCGTCGCCTCTCGTGGTATATAGGATGGAAACCCGGACATAAATTTCATAGCCGATTCCGAATGGACGGTAGTATGATCTGTACTCGAGATACAACTCCACGTACCACTTGAGTGCACGACACATACTTTATTTCATCTTGATTTGTTTATTGTCGTCATTTATTTTCTGCATCTTATTTGTTTGAGTATGATGAGATAAAGCGCATGGGCTTAGTAAGTGCGATTAAAGGTCCTCTATTTTGAGAGGTTAAAATCCTTTACCACGATGCTTCGTCGCGCCGGACAATGTATATTCATTTGAATGTGAGATGTGTTCAATCGGGTATACGAAGTCTGATATCGTTTTTGTTTTATTTTTATATGCATTATGATGAGATAAAGCGCATGGGCTTAGTAAGTGCGATTAAAGGTCCTCTATTTGAGAGGTTAAAATCCTTTACCACGATGCTTCGCCGCGTCGGACGATGTATATTCGTTTGAATGTGAGATGTGTTCAATCGGGTATACGAAATCCGATATCGTTGTTTCTTTTTTATATGCATTATGATGTGATGCGCATTGGCTTAGTAGTTGGATTAAAGGTCCTCTATTTTTAGAGGTTAAAGAACCTTTACCACGATACTTCGCCGCGCCTTTTAGCCCGTTATTATTGATTAGGTGTCATATATTCATCCGTTCACGTATGTGTCATGTTGTTTACTGTATTTTGGGGGTCACTGCTGTAACCCCGTTCGAACGTGTTTCCGAACGCCATACGAACGTGAGCATTCTGTTTCATTTCCGTTCGAATGCATTTACGAACGCTACTCGAACGCGAACCTTCTGTTTACCGTTCGAACGCGTTTACGAACGCTACTCGAACGTGCATGCATTTGTTTCATCAGGTCTGGTCCCGTTCGAACGCGTTATCAAACTCCACACGAACGAGAACCTTCTGTCTACCTTTGGAACGCGTTTACGAACGCTACACGAATGCGCACCCACTGAACTGAGTCATTTTCATCAGATTTCGTGCATAATTGTCCCTAGTAGTTATCCCTTCGTATGATGAACCCGATTGCTTCTCTGTATTACGCAAGATTGTGCATTTCTCATTCATCTATATTCCCCACATGTATGAGTATAATGTGTTTATTAACTTGTATGCTTGCCGTATGTTAATTTATCTTTATGTATGCAAATTGAGACATAGATTACTTGCAAATAGGCTGTATGCAAATTCGGATATAGGTTGCATGTAAATATGAAGATGTGTTACATGTAAATTTAGATGAACTTGTTGATGTATGCATGCGAACTTAGGAGTAAATCATCCTTGGAAATATGTTGCTTAGGCTTGGTTAGATTATTGCACAAATCATTTTATTACAAGTGGCATAAGTAAGGGACCATTCCGAACCCAACGGTTTGAGGTCTTCCCTAGCGATGGGTGAGTGCGGCCTTAAATCTTTGTCCCGGTTCACACCGGGTGGCGACTCCATTATTTCTCCGGTTTAGTTCTTCGTGGGCTACTCCGTACTCCCAACCGGGCCGCGAGCCCGGAACAGCATGCGTCGCCCAGTTTCTGTGTCCCACACCTCTCATTGACTGTCTCTCTCATCTCTTCGTGCTAAGGTGGCTTTCCCTTTCTCCATGAGTAAACCCCTCAGAAATCCATTGTTTAACAGCTCCAGCACTTCCAATCTCAATGCTACACATTCTGCCGTCGTATGGCCGTAGTCTCTATGAAACTCACACCACTTTTTGGTGTCTTTTTTGTGGAGTTCTCCCTGGTGCGTGGGGGCCATTTTACTTCATTTCCAATTTTCTTGAGGACCGAAACCAATTCCCTCGGGGAAATCGTAAAATTATAGTCTGTGAGCCTTGGTCTGCTTGTTGGCATCTCCTCCTAGTTTTCGTATGGCCGTGGTCACCTGTCGAAGTCTTTGTGGAAAGGTTTGTACTCCCTTCTCGGTTGGACTTTCCTTTCTGTAGGGTGACAAGGGACCATGTCGCATTGCTTGGAGGCAGCAAGCGTTCTATCACTCTGCGAGCTGGAGGTGTCCTCTCTTCTTTTGTTTCTCTTGTCCTCTTCCCATCTTATTTCAATTTGGGCCCATGCCATGGCTTGGTCCATTGTGTAGCATCAGAACTTGGTAAGTTTCTTGTAGAGACCACTTTCGTAGAGCAGTCCATTCCGGAAAGCCTCCACTACTGTAGGTTGGTGGAGATCTGGAATATCTAGAATAAGACTACAAAGTTGGAGTCACGTTCTCAGGTGTGCCTATTTGTAGGTTATCCTAAGGAGGCTGGTGGTGGATTCTTCTATAGCCCTGAAGATAACAAAGTTTTTGTATCGAAAAATGCTACATTTCTAGAGGAGGACTATATAAGGGAGTTCAAACCTCGTTGTAAAATGTTACTCGGGGAGTTACTTGCTGGTTCGACCAGCACACCATCATCAATGACAGTTGACAAATACATATCACCTTCGACATATGAGCATCAGATGCAAGCTCGTCAGAATGATCTGCCTCCTAGACGTAGTGGGAGGGTTGTACGACAACCTGATCGCTATCTAGGAGTTGGAGAGGCAAAAGTTGTCACATCCATCAATGGTATAGATGATCCATTGACCTATCATAGTGCAATGGATGATTTGATAAAAATGAATGACTCAAAGCCATGAACCTAGAGATGGATTCTAAGTACTCCAACTCAGTCTGGGAACTTGTAGACCAACGTAGGTTGCAAATGGATCTACAAGATGAAGATGGGAGCAGATGGGAAGGTACAGACCTTCAAGCCTAGGCTAGTGGCCAATGGTTATACCCAGAAAGAGAGAGTTGACTATGACGAAAATTTCACTCCAGTAGCCATGATCAAATCCATCTGCACTCTTCTATCCATTTCCGTATATTATGACTATGAAATTTGGCAATTAGACGTCAAAACTGCATTCTTGAATGACAATCTTGATGAGTGTATCAATATGGTACAACCAGAGGGGTTCATAGCCCAAGGTCAAGAGAAAAAGGTTTGCAAGCTGCAAAGATCCATTTATGGGCTTAAGTAGGCATCTCGATCTTGGAATATAAGATTTGATACCAAGATCAAGTCTTATGACTTTGAGCAGAATGTTGATGAGCCTTGTGTATATAAGTGTGTCATTGACGGGAATGTGGTTTTTCTTATTTTATATGTCGATGATATTTTACTCATTGGGAATTATGTAAAGATATTATCAGACGTGAAAAACCTGGCTAGCTAACCAATTCCAAATGAAAGATTTAAGAGAGGCCATTTATATTCTTGGGATTCAGATACTTCGGGATTACAAGAAACGATTGTTAGCTATGTCTCAGACATCGTATATTGACAAGATCCTTATGCGATTTGGGATGCATAATTCCAAGAGCACGTTGTGGGCTCTGTTGCCAGAGATGACAGCACGTTGTGGGTCCCACCATCATAAGTACATCTATTGTTATAGCTATAAAGTGATTTCTTTCAACCTATAAATGGCAACATAACTCAACATACATGGCATTGAAGTCTTAGCTCTCAAACTTGAGCTCTCATAGCCTCTTACTCTCTAAACATCGGCCCACCGCCCTCACGGCAGTCAATGGAAGTCAAGGTAACCTCAGACCTTGTTCTTCCTTATTTACCGCTCGTCATCACTACTGACTTGAGAGTCGGAGTGCCCACGGCACCCATCATACCGGTGGGTAGTACTCCATACTCATTCTACCTTTGTTTTGTAGGATCGCTAGTGCCCTGACCGGTGCGTAATCACACGCGTATAACGCAAGCGCACATATCGTTCAAGTAGTATAAAAAGTATCGATCCCACGGGGACTTAATACCTAATCTATTAATTTTATGAGGTCAAATGATTACTATTATCTAACAGTGTTGATTGATTGATTTGAATGGTGATGATTTTAAATTTAAAAACAAGTAAATAAAATTGCACACGAAAGTAGGTTTAAGAAAATTCAATATAGGAAACTATCTAGGGTTGTGAATCTTCCAATATCATTTTAAAGATGAAGTGGTTATTTCATGTTTGTGTAATATATCGGTTTACTAACCTGGAACACTAAATTATGCGAAAGCCTCTGTCGATGGTCAGACGCAAATACCCAGTATAACCCAATCGAACCATATGTCTATGTCAACCAAATTACATGGATTCATTAAGTTTAAGTTCCAATTATGGCTACCCCCGCCCGACAAGTATATGTCTATCCTGTAATGAAATCTATTAAAGGGTTATCTATCATCAAGGAAGATCGTGGGCTATTAAGTCTAAGGCTGAAACCTAAAATTCCTTTGTCAAGTTTATTTTAGATTTACCAGATCAATCTTATTAGTGGTCAATTAACAAGACGCATTAAGCTTAAGACTTAATAAGTAAACATTTAAATTACCCAAACTATAAAATAACCCATTATAAGCCAGTGATATTAGAATTCATCACAACCCTGGATAACTAACTTAGTTACGACACATAACTAGGGCTAGTAGAAAAACTTAAATAAATAAAATAAAGACATAAAGTAAAATGCTGTGAAAAGTAAATTGTGAAATGATGAAAAGTGAAAGTAAATGACGGAAAGTAATGTTGAAATTAAATACTGAAAATTAAATACTGAAAAGTAAATGCTGGAAAGTAAATTACTGAAAAGTAAATGCTGAATGTGAAAGTGAATTGCTGAAAGTAAATTGCAGAAAAGTAAATGCTGAAAGTAAATTGTTGAAAAGTAAATAAAGTAAAAGTACAATAAAAGAAAAATGCTGAGGTAAAAGGATCCACTTTTATTACTTTTATTTTAGATATCTCCCTTAATATAATATATTAACTTTGCATGATAATTACCAACCAGCCATATAGGCGGTATCCAGATTAAGTCAATTAATAATTAATTACCAACCGACCAATCAGGCGGTATCCAGTTTAGTCAGGTAAAACCAATTTAAATAATTACCAACCGACCAATATGGCGGTATCCTCTTAAGTCAGGTTTTAACTAGTTTATATATTATAATTAAGGGAGATTAATCTAAATATTAGTAATAAAATTTTTTACTTTTACCCCAGCAAAGGGGAGTTACCTCCTCATTACTGAAAAGTAAAAACTGAAAATTAAAGAAAGAAAAGTATGTGCGTAAAAGTAAATTGCGGAAAGTAAAAACTGAAAAGTAAAGAAAAGAAAGTGCGAAAGCGGAAATTAATTACTGAAAGATGTAAATAAACAAACAAGATACAATCTTCTTAGTATTCTAAGGAATTCCTTAGAAGAAAGTATGAATTTACAAATGAAATGGATTGGTATTTATAGGCAAAATTTTGCCTCCTTCAAATCATCCACCAAATCCATTATTAATTGCTCCACTAATTGCTCCACCAAATCCAATTAATTGCTCCACTAATTTCTTATCATGTTTGGTGGTGATTTGATAATTTTTATTATTTATTTATTAATTTATTTTTTGCTTTGAAAATGATTGAAAATGACTTTAATAATTACACACAACACACTTCTGGATGGTTCATCAATTTCGGGCATGCAATCTTCCGAATTAGAAATTATTTTGTCAAAGTGTAGATCTTTGAGTCTCTTTAATCTGGAACTTGAATCAGCTCAATCCGATATCGGAGTAAAAGGTTATGCTCAAAATACGACAGATGCGCAAAACTGGAATTTCCAATACTGCACTTCGTTAAAACGCCCTTTCAAGTTTCCAATCTCCAAAATTAATATGTCAAGTCCAATTTTTTCCCTTATTTGACCCACATTTCGTCCTAAATGATTTCATTGTGTCCCAATATTATTTTATCTGCAAAATAAACTAAAAACACATCAAAACTTCATCAAAACCGAGAAAACTAAACAAAATATTAAGTAAAATGGGCGGTAAATATTGATATATTTTCCGCCATCCACACCCCCAAACCTCATTTTGCTAGTCCTCGAGCAAAACAACAAAATAAAATACAAGAAACAATTAAAATTAAACTAAGCCACTTTCGTAGGGATCACGGTTGCATTTAGCGTATGCAACAAGCCTTTAAACCCCTAGGTGTCCCTAGTGGACGAGTTGTAGTCTCGTGAGGGTTTACAGTGACGAAACCAAAACGTCTTATAAAAGTAAAAAGTTAGTAAAACTAATGCACACAAAAGCAAAAAGACAAGAGAAAAGAGAATAAAAAAGTTAGTGACTAAACGGGTGAAACTTCTTATCTAAGGTCAAAATTATTTTGTTTCTTTCTAAATTACTGATAATTAAATTCTCCGATTATTTTACCATTCTCCATATACACAGCCAACAAAATATTAATCAACTCATTTTGCCCACAATAGTCACAAGTGCAGTTGAAAAGAGAGTAATATTTTTGTCCTAAAGTTATATCAGAATTCACACCCTTTTAAAGCAATGGAATAATTTTTTTTTTCTGATTTTTTTCTTGATTTTTTCTTGAGTTTTATTTATTTTTATACAATATCTTCCATCTATGTAGCGAGTGTTGGGTCGGTGGCTCCCAAACCAGTTGGCTTTAGGGCACCAGGTGGTTAATACACCCCTACAGACTTAATTACTCAGACTTCAGATATATATATTTTCTTGCAACATCTTGATCCATGTAGCGAGTTTTGGGCCAGTGACTCCCAAACCAGTGGCTTTAGGGCACTAGGTGTTAAAACACCCATACGGACTTAATAACTCGGATCTCGGACTTTTTTTTTTTTTACTCCATCGCTTTTTATGATGCTTTCTCTAATTAAACTAGAGCACTGAATATTACAAACTTTTCAATTATAGCTCATGTCCGTAAGTTACCATGCATGTTGATAATACTTGCCAACTGAGCATATTAAAATCCATTTTAGTCAATTTTATGGAGAATTTACAAATTAAATAATTCAAAAGGAAATAAACAAAAATTAACTTGTTCCGAATTAGGTTTGAGATACGTCTCAGGAGTGAAAACTCCTTATTCAGCTATCTCTTACCAATTTCACATTTTTAGTCAAAATAAAAACAAAAACGCAAAATATTTTTGTAATTTTTGAAAAAATTTCAATTTTTTAGTATTTTTAGAAAAATTTTGTACTAAAAATAAAAACAACACACAACTAAAAATAATATACTAATCAACTAATTCTCTCCCTGTAGGCACTGCATTTTTGCATATAAGGCCCGATGATGAGTCTCGTATGGAGACACTACCTCTTCAGTTGTGGAAGCCGCGGGAAACGGACGTTGGAAGGGTAAAGTTGGAAATTAGCATTTTGTCAGATTTAACTCGCTTGTTTCGCTTCGGGTTCGCTTGTTGGACCTCTGTTTTTAAACACATCTCACAAATTAAATAATTAAAACATTTAAAATACATGTCACAAATTAAAACAAATTAAATTAATCACATTCACAAATTAAATTAAATTAAATTAAATTAAATTAATTAAAATTAAATTAAATCAAATCAAAATAAATCATTCATACTTTAATAATTCACTCACCAATTTAAAAATGATTCACTCACCAAATTTAAATAATTTCTTGCCTTAAATAATTAAAATTAAACACAAATTAAATTATATGATTTCTTTCATATTCCAAAAGCCATGCAAACCCTAACCCTACCCTCTCTCTATAAAAGAATAACATAACCAACCCTAAGGACCTTCCTCTCATCACTCACCACTCACGGCACAACAAAAAAATAAACCATAAGGAACTCTCTCTTGCTCTCTCCTCACGGCCCAAAACAAGAAAACCAAAAACCACTCACGGCACAGACGCAGCTCTGTCTCCTCTCTCACTATAATCCTCTCGGCAACCCTACTGCCAGCACCCCTTACATGTGAACGGTAGCCTCCTTCTACCCTAACCTTCTTTCAACCCGACTCACGGCATCCAACTCCCACCATCCACACGGAACTTCACCAAGGCAAAACGAATAAACCCTAATGACTCCAGTTCACGGCCTTGACCCTCACTAACTCAACAATCATAGAGCCACCAACGACAACTATCATCAGCCCTCTCTTCTCCCTCCTCTCTACTCTACACCATCAACAAACTGAGCCTCTCTCAACAAACAAACCTTAAACTCTCGGTAAACCTTTCTCTCTCCACGCTCTCCTCTGACTCATATGCACAAGACCACAAAGCCATGACCTTCAACCCAATCTACACCAACAAAACCTAATACAAACATATTCACAGCTCCGTCTCTCATCCAGCGAACAACACAAATAGCTTAACCACTCGGCTCTTCCTCTCTCTAGACAGTGAAAAATTTCAACAAAAACTATAAACCCTAAAACAGCATGCCCTCCACGTAAACAGCAGCTCACTCACCAAAAGCCATACACAGCAGCCCACACCGAGAACCCTAATCACACCTTGCACGAACCAATAAGCCACGACTTCACTCCATCGGTGGCCACACTCCTCTCGGTCAACTCACAGGTCTCACGCCCTTCAACAGCCACGACCATCTCAAAGCAAAAGCCAACCCACCGACCGACACTAATAAACACCAAAACACACTCAGCCACCCATAAGCCTTCGGCCACGTGAAGCAGAACAACAAACCCTAAGCCAAACTAGCCTTTCTCATCAACACACAAAATACACAGACACGTAAACACACTCAAAGTACCCCCACGTAGGAACCACAAACCCTCACTTTAAAAACACCCACAAATACCGACCAAAACACCCCCCTGACGTGAGCCACATTCATAAGCCAAAAGACCCTCTAAACCGTGAACACAAATAACAAAACCCCAAGTCAACGACACCCAAAACAATAATAAAATAACCAAAAAATCACCCCCGAACCATCCAAAAATCAGCCCCCAAACCATCCAAAAACAGTCCAAAACAGTGAAGAAAACTGCAGTCCAAAACAGGAAGAAATCGAGACGAAACAGTGGAACATCGAAGGAAAACATCGAACAGAAAAACAGAAAAATAGCGAAGCATTAACCCTTCCGACAACCGCGTAGCGCACTTCCGAGAGACAACTTAAGAGGTTAGACCTGAGGGCACCCTTTTTATTTATTGTCTTTCGTTTATTTTTATTTATTTTAATATATTATCGCATGAGAGTCGTTTATTGAGGCATGGTGTGAATTTTGGATGAGCGGAATATGTGTCCCCTCTTGTGGTATATCGGATGGAAACCCGGACGAAAATTCTGTAGCCGAATCTGAATGGACGGTAGTGCGGTTTGTACTCGGGATACAACGCCACGTACCACTTGAGAGACACGTATTTCGTTTCATCCAAACTTGTATTTGAGCATGATGTAGTTAGTAGATTATTTATTTAAGCATGATTTAGCCGTTAGTATGTTATTTATTTATGGATGATTTAGTTCTTTAATTTCGCATTAGTAATTTAGTTACGTTATGTTGAAATAATTATTTATTTGTTCTTTGCGATTTGATGATTTGACGTGGTGCTATATGCTTGCCGTTATAATGACCTATTTTTTAAAGCATGCAAACTCAGTCATAGGATTTATTTTGATGAATGCGGACAAGACATAGGTTGTTCTTGAGCAGGTTGCGTAGATTCGGTTAAGATATTGCACAAATCATTTTATTACAAGTGGCATAAGTAAGGGACCATTCCGAACCCAACGGTTTGAGGTCTTCCCTTGCGAGGGGTGAGTGCAGCCTTAAATCTTTGTCCTGGTTCACACCGGGTGGCGACTCCATGTTATTTCGTACTCCCAACTAGGCCGCGAGCCTAGAACAGCGTCGTCAAGATCCTGTGTCCTACACTCCCCCAAACCTAAATGAGACATTGTCCCCAATGTCTTAAAAAGTAGAAGAAGAGTTTAGAAGATAGTAGCTGGTTAGCTGAAATTCTACACGAAAAGTTAAAGGTTAAGATCCAGATTAATCCTACGCATCTTACCACGATCGTCCTCAGACCAATTTATCTTTGAAAGGATATGGTCAATTTGTGGTTCATAGGCTAAGATTGGTCAATTAGATCTGGAGCAGTTCTGGCAGTGAAGATGAGTTCTTTTAAAGGTTTTGACACACGAAACCCATTTCTCCGGGCATCATCAAGAAACACACAAAGAAAATCATAAAATCCTTCAACGTTGTACGGCAAGCGGTTTCTTGTGTATGTTCAGGTTCGCACAAGATAACACTGTAAAAATTTCCTCCAATGTACCCAAGCTACCTGGAAAAGCAATAAAAGCATCAGCACGGTTAATCATTTCTACCAGTCGTTCAGACATACCTGGCACGATTAGTTCTTCTCTGTTTGATGGTCCAATAAGATTTGCCTCCTCCAAGGGTTTTGGGATGATTCCCAAAACTTGACTGCCTCCTTCCTGTACAGCCTTTGAAACGATCCCCATTAGTCCAAGATTGCCTCCGCCATATACTAAGTGCATATTCCTTACAGCTAAGACTCGACCCAATTCATGTGCTGCCTCTACGTATTGTGGTTTAACTCCAACACTAGTACCGCAAAACACACATATGTTTTCAACTCGTCTTCTTGAAGTGGCTTCCATGTTTTACTCTGGATGTCTTCAAAAGTGAAATGATGAGTTGAATTTATAAAACCTGAAAAGGGTGAGTAATAATAGCACAAGTATCTTCCAAATGACGATTAGTAGTAAAATAGTAAAATAAATCGTGATAGTCAAAAAGGTCTGGATCCTGTCGGAGAAAATAAAAGAAAACAACAAAATAAATTACAATTATTAAGAAAAGACAAAGAGATATAATATGTACAAGAAATGTAGCGGCTTGAATGACGTCTATACGTCAGGGACAAGCTTCACATCCAATTTTCTTATAAATTGGCCAAACATGGTCTTTTTGAGTCAGATTCCCGAGACTTAACTATTGTCTTTCTTTTTGGAATTGTGTATGTAATTTGCGAATGGCTATATGAACATATCCATTGAGATGTGTCTCAAGAGTCGAAGATATATCATCTAAAGACTCCTTACTCAAGCCATCCCTAATGAATTTAATTTTGTCTTCGTGATTATCAGACACCATTCCTAAAGAACGACAACGAGTATTGCAATTCCATCGTGTACATTTGTAACAAACACCCATTTTCTTAGCTCTATGTTTCTTTGCATAGGTGCTTCTTCCAAATCCAGGCAAATAAGAATTACAGGAATCAGAATACTCACCTGCTAATCGGACTCGTGCTTCGATTACCCAACGAATGTCATTAGGAATATCATGGATCATCAGTAGTCTCATCCGTTCCAAGCGAGCTTTGTAGACTTTCATAAGAGAGTTTTGAGGGAGAGAAGGAAATTGCTTGTGAAGATTTTCGAGAATTTCTTCTATCCTGAAATGTCTTAATCTGTAAAAACTAAACACGTAAAATTAAATCACACCAAATCACAGTATATACACAAATTTCATGGGTTACCTCCCTGCTAGCGCTAAGTTTAAAGTCGACAGCTAGACGTGTCTTCTCGAACTTTAGGCTGGATCTGAAAGTGTGACACTTTCTTTTTGTCACTCAAATGATTCTCCCCAGTAGTGTTTGACACGCTTGATTTTAACCTTGAATGTTTTGTTGGAGTCGGGATCATGTAACTCAACGGCTCTATCTGGTAAAACCTTGGTGATTAAGAATGGACCTGAACACCGAGATTTTGGCTTCCATGGGAAGAGTTTCATCCTTGATTTGTTTAACAATACCTTCTGCCCTGGTTCTAGTTGTATGCGCACTAACTTCTCATCATGTCTCTTTTTGGCCTTTTCTTTGTACAGTTTGGCATTCTCAAAAGGCTGTATGTGAAATTCCTCCAATTCTTTAAGCTGGTGGAACTGTTTCTATTCTGTTGCTTGTAGTGCAAGAATAGGCTTCTTCAGTACGCAGTACGCTTTATCTTCAAGCTTCACAGACAGTTTGTCAGTAGAACTTTGTATTGCATTGGAGTTCTGGATGGTACTATGTATCACATCAAGTCTGAAACATTCCTCATTCTTTTCGTCATCCGGGAAATTTATGGCTTTGAAAACATTGAATGTTACTTCTTGGTCTTGTACCTTCATGGTTAGTTCACTTTTTTGTACATCAATAATGGTTCACCCGGTAGCCAAGAATGGTCTCCTGAGGATGATGGGCACGTCTTCATCTTCCTTCATATCAAGGACAATAAAATCTGCTGGGAAAATAAATTTATCAACCTTGACCAGCACATCCTCAACTACACCTCTCGGAAATACGAGCGTTCTATCAGCAAGTTGCAAAGAGACTGATGTGGACATTGTTTCTCCAATCTGTAATTTCCTGAAAATAGAAAAAGGCATCAAGTTAACACTTGCACCTAGATCACACAAAGCCCTACCAAAGTTATGCTCTCCTATGACGCAAAGAATGGTGAAACTGCCAGGATCTTTCAACTTTGGGGGAAGTTTCCTCTGAATGATGGCGCTGCACTCTTTTGTCAATGCTATTGTCTCGTAATCTCCCAATCTTCGCTTTCGTGAAAGAATGTCTTTCATGAATTTGACATAGCTAGGAATTTGTTTCAACGCTTCTGTAAATGGAATATTGATATGCAGCTTTTTAAAGATCTCCAGGAATCGAGCAAACTGATTGTCCAATTTATTTTTCTGGAGACGCTGTGGAAAATGTGGAGGTATAGTGATTCTTTCTTGCTCTTTTTCCTTTGCTTTTTTTCCTCCATCTGTGGAACTGCTTCACTGCTTTCTTTTGGAACTTCTTCAATGGGTGCCTTGATTCCAACATCTTTGTTGATTTCAGTACCGCTTTTTAAAATGATGGCATAATATTGCTCATTCCCCATGTTTCTTGGATTTGGTTTAGTGTTTCTAGGAAGGTTAGCTGGCGGTCTGTAACTCTGAGCATTGGCCAGTTGTCCAATTTGATTCTCAAGTGCTTTTATATAAGCATTTAAGCTTTGATTCAATGCTGATTGGGCTTGAAACATAGCTTCATTTGATGATGCTTGATTTTGAATTAATGCTGCCTGATTTTGAAACATGGCATCGTATTTTTTTAACTGGGCCAACACTTCCGCTATTCCTGGTTCTTTTTCATGCTCCTGGCTTTGCTATTAGAATCCTAGTGGTGGATTGTTCATTTGCCCTGAATTGTTGCTCCATGCGAAATTGAGATGATTCATCCACCATGGGTTGTAGGTTTTGGAATATGGATTGTTCCACTGTCTGTTGAAATTGTTGACATAATTCACTGTTTCTTTATATTAGTTTGGCTTTGGTGCTCCTCCATATGGTGAACTTGTGAATCCAGCATTACCTTCCATGCTGAGAGTTTCTATGAATTTACATATCTGATCCAGCTTGGCGTTGACTGCTGTATTGGCTCTAACTTTATAAATTCCTGCAATTCTTTGGATCATGCTCCTTTCTGTTGGCCACAAGGAATTATTGTTGGCCATTTCTTCGATTAGGTCTCAGGCTTGATCTTATCCTTTTGCCATTAAAGCACCTCCAGCAGCAGCATCAATTGTGGTTCTCATTATTCCAGAAAGTCCATTGTAGAAGGTTTGGACTTGTAGCCACTTTGTAATTTCATGGTGAGGACATTTCCGAAGTAAATCCTTGAATCTTTCCCAAGCTTCACAGAGGGATTCTGAATCTTGTTGCATAAAGGATGTAATGTCATTCCTCAACTTTGCAGTTCCGGTTGGTGGAAAGTACTTTGCAAGGAATTTGGTGGCTAGAGTGTTCCAAGTTGTGATGGAACCTTCTGGTAGAGAATGTAGCCAAGCTTTGGCTCTGTCTTTCAAGGAATATGGAAAAACTCGTAGTCTCATTGATTCTTCAGTAGCTCGGTTGTAATTGAAAGTGTCGCAAACTTCCAGGAAGTTGCTGATGTGGGCATTAGGATCTTCAGTTGCATTCCCCCTGAACTCAACTGACTGTTGTATCATCTGAATGCATGTTTTGATGTCACACGTATTTGCTGGTAAGGGAGGAAGTACAATACAGGAAATGAAGCCATAAACCACCGAAATAGTTCTGTCTCGAATGGGAATCGGTGGTGCAACTTCCAAAGGTCCAGGTTCCATGTTAATGATTGCTTCTTGGCCTTCTCGCCTTTCTCTTCTCAACTATCTGATGGTTCTTTCAATCTCTGGGTCAAGCGGTCGGATTTCAAAGCTTCTGGTTCGTCTCATGTAGTGTCTGAGAACCTGAAACAAAAGAAAACAACAACAATAAGTAAAAAGAAATTAGATACAAGTAATGTATCCAACCCCAAAATTAATAGTGAAAGATAAATAAGTCTCCGGCAACGACGCCAAAAACTTGACCGGTGCGTAATCACACGCATATGACACAAGCGCACGTATCGTTCAAGTAGTATAAAAAGTATTGATCCCACGAGTACTTAATACCTAATCTATTAATTTTATGAGGTCAAATGATTACTAGTATCTAACAGGTTGATTGATTGATTTGAAATGGTGATGATTTTAAATTTAAAAACAAGTAAATAAAATTACACGAAAGTAGGTTTAAGAAAATTCAATATTAGGAAACTATCTAGGGTTGTGAATCTTCCAATATCATTTTAAAGATGAAGTGGTTATTTCATGTTTGTGTACTATATCGGTTTACTAACCTGGAACACTAAATTATGCGAAAGCCTCTATCGATGGTCAGACGCAAATACCCAGTATAACCCAATTGAACCATATGTCTATGTCAACCAAATTACCTGGATTCATTAAGTTTAAGTTCCAATTATGACTACCCCCGCCCGACAGGTATATGTCTATCCTGTAAGGAAATCTATTAAAGGGTTATCTATCATCAAGGAAGATCGTGGGCTATTAAGTCTAAGGCTTAAACCAAAAATTCCTTTGTCAAGTTTATTTAAGATTTACCAGATCAATCTTATTAGTGGCCAATTAACAAGACGCATTAAGCTTAAGACTTAATAAGTAAACCTTTAAATTACCCAAACTATAAAATAACCCCTTATAAACCAGTGATATTAGAATTCATCACAACCCAAGATAACTAACTTAGTTACGACACATAACTAGGGCTAGTAAAAACTTAAATAAAATAAAAGACATAAAGTAAAATGCTGAAAAGTAAATTGCTGAAAAGTAAATGACGGAAAGTAAATGTTGAAATTAAATACTGAAAATTAAATGTTGAAAAGTAAATGCTGAAAGTAAATTACTGAAAAGTAAATGCTGAAAGTAAATTGCTGAAAAGTAAATGCTGAAAGTAAATTGCTGAAAAGTAAATAAAGTAAAAGTACAATAAAAGAAAATGTTGAGGTAAAATGATCCACTTTTATTACTTTTATTTTAGATATATCCCTTAATATAATATATTAACTTTGCATGATAATTACCAACCAGCCATATAGGCGGTATCCAGATTAAGTCAAATTAATAATTAATTACCAACCGACCAATCAGGCGGTATCCAATTTAGTCAGGTTAAAACCAATTTAAATAATTACCAACCGACCAATATGGCGGTTGACCGGCGTAAACACACATGTATAACGCAAGCGCACGTATCGTTCAAGTAGTATAAAAAGTATCGATCACACGAGGACTTAAAACCTTTTGTTATCAATTTATGGAGTTAAATGTTTACAAGTATCTAATAGATTGATTGTTTGATTGGGTGGTGACTTTAAAACTTAAAACAAGTAAATAAAATTGCTTGAAAGTAGATTGAAGAAAATTCAAATTTATAAAACTATCCAGGGTTGTGAATCCTTCCAATATCTTTTTAAAAGATGAAGTGGTTATTTTACGTTTGTGTAATATATTGGTTTATTAACCTGGAACACAAAATTATGTAAAAGCCTATTCCGATGGTCAATTACAAATACCTAGTATAACCCAATTGAACCATATGTCTATGTCAACCAAATTATCTGGATTCATTAAGATTAAGTTCCAATTATGGCTACCCCGCCCAACAGGTATATTCCTATCCTGTAAGGAAATCTATTAAAGGGTTATCTATCCTCAAGGAAGATCGTGGGCTATTGAGTCTAATGTCTTAAACCTAAAATCCTTTTTCCAAGTTCATTTTAAGTTTACCAGTTCAATTTTATTAATGGCCAGTTAATAAAAAGCATTAGGATTAAGACTCAATAAATAAACATTTATATTACCCAAACTGTAATTTAACCCCTTATAAACCGGTGATATTGGATTTCATCACAACCCCAGATAACTGGCTTAGTTACGACACATATTTACGGGAAGTAAAAATTTAAATAAAATAAAAGACATAATGTAAATTGCTGAAAATTAAATACTGAAAAGTAAATTGCTGAAAAGTAAATAAAGTAAAAGTAAAAAGTAAAAGTAAAAGTAAAATAAAAAATAAAAAATAAAAGTAAATTACTAAAAGTAAATTGCTGAAATTAAATAAAGTAGAAGTACAATAAAAGAAAATGATGGGGGTTAGAGGATCAACTTTTATTACTACTATTTTAGATATCTCCCTTAATATAATATATTAACTTTGCGTGATAATTACCAACTAGCCATATATGCGGTATCCTAATTAAGTCAAATTAATAATTAATTACCAACTGACCAACCAGGTGGTATCCATACTTAGTCAGATTAAAACCAATTTATAATTAATTACCAACCGACCAATATAGCGGTATCCTCATTAAGTCAGGTTTTAAATAGTTTATATATTATAATTAAAGGAGATTAATCTAAATAGCAATAATAAAAGCTTTACCTTTCACCCCAGCAAGGGGGAGTTACCTTCTCATTGTTTGAAACGTAAAAACTGAAAAAGTAAAGAAAGGAAAGTATTGTGCGTAAAAGTAAATTGTGGAAAGTAAAAACTGAAAAGTAAAGAAAAGAAAGTGCGAAAGCGGAAATTAATTACTGAAAGCTGTAAATAAACAAACAAGATACAATCTTCTTATTTATTCTTTAGGAATTTCAAAGAAGAAAGTATGAATTTTACAAATGAAATGGCTTGGTATTTATAAACAAACAAGATACAATCTTCTTAGTATTCTTAAGGAATTCCTTAGAAGAAAGTATGAATTTTACAAATGAAATGGCTTGGTATTTATAGGCAAAATTTTACCTCCATCAAATCATCCACCAAATCAATTATTAATTGCTCCACTAATTGCTCCACCAAATCCATTATTAATTGCTCCACTAATCTCTTATCATGTTTGGTGATGATTTGATAATTTTTATTATTTATTTACTAATTTATTTTTTTGCTTTGAAAATGATTGAAAGTGACTTTAATAATTACACACAACACACTTCTAGATGGTTCATCAATTTCGGGCATGAAATCTTCAGAATTAGAAATTATTTTGTCTTTCAAAGTTGTAGATATTTGAGTCTTATTTAATCTGGAACTTGAATCAGCTCAATCCGATATCATAGTCAAGAGTTATGCCCAAAATACGACAGATGCGCAAAACTGGAATTTCCATAACTGCACTTCGTTCAAACGCCCTTTCAAGTTTCCAATCTTCAAAATTAATATGTCAAGTCCAATTTTTGCCCTTATTTGACCCACATTTCGTCCTAAATGATTTCATTATGTCCCAATATTATTTTATCTGTAAAATAAACCAAAACACATCAAAACGTTCATCAAACCCGAGATACTAAACAAAATATTAAGTAAAAGGGGCGGTAAATATTGATATATTTTCCGCTCATCAGCGGTATCCTCGTTAAGTCAGGTTTTAACTAGTTTATATTTTAATTAAGGGAGCTTAATCTAAATATTAGAAATAAAAGTTTTACATTTTACTCCAGCAAAGGAGAGTTACCTCATCATTACTGAAAAGTAAAAACTGAAAATTAAAGAAAGAAAAGTATTGTGCGTAAAAGTAAATTGCGGAAAGTAAAAACTGAAAAGTAAAGAAAAGAAAGTGCGAAAGCCGAAATTAATTACTGAAAGCTGTAAATAAACAAACAAGATACAATCTTCTTAGTATTCTTAAGGAATTCCTTAGAAGAAAGTATGAATTTACAAATGAAATTACTTGATATTTATAGGCAAAATTTTGCCTCCATCAAATCATCCACCAAATCCATTATTAATTGCTCCACTAATTGCTTATCATGTTTGGTGGTGATTTGATAATTTTTATTATTTATTTATTTATTAATTTATTTTTTCCTTTGAAAATGATTGAAAATGACTTTAATAATTACACACAACACACTTATGGATGGTTCATCAATTTCGGGCATGTAATATTCCGAATTCGAAATTATTTTGTCTTTCAAAGTTGTAGCTCTTTGAGTCTTCTCTAATCTAGAACTTGAATCAGCTCAATCTGATATCGGAGTAAAACGTTATGCCCAAAATACGACAGATTGGCAAAACTAGAATTTCCAAAACTGCACTTCGTTAAAACGCCCTTTCAAGTTTCCAATCTCCAAAATTAATATGTCAAGTCCAATTTTTGCCCTTATTTGACCCAAATTTCGTCCTAAATGATTTCAGTGTGTCCCAATATTATTTTATCTGTAAAATAAACTAAAACACATCAAAACGTTCATCAAACCCGAGAAACTAAACAAAATATTAAGTCAAAGGGGCGGTAAATATTAATATATTTTCCGCTCATCATGCCCTCATACTATAAATTCTTGATTGTGGACCTCATGCGAATTCCAGCGTCCACATTTTCCTTAAGGGTTGATTCAGTACTTGAACGGTTAGAGCGCTCATGTCTTTCTATTACGAATAGAGAGATTAAAATTCATAATGGTTATGAATAAATCATTCATTAAAGAATCAATGGTACTTAAGGTATAAATAATTAGAGGGGTATAAAGGATATTATGACCCGGTTCTAATTACGAGATACTCGTGAAGGATCAAATCATATGTAGTGACTATATCGATGGACACCGATTTGGTTCAGCTTAATATATCTTCTGCGGCAACGAGAGTGAAACTTCGGGTTTTTAGTGGAATAACCTAGAGTTAATAATTTAGAATATTTAATTAAGAGCTTAATTGATATTTCGAGATTATTGGAGCTCGGAACCGTAGGTCCATTTGGTCCCCGTGCTAGCTCGATATACTATAGCGAATTTAGTATACTTCGATAATCCAATTATAAACTCACAAAGGTATAAATATTATTAATATTATTAATAATATTATTTTGTCACACTTGAAACCTTATATTAAAAGTTAATATATGGTTTTATTAAATATATGATATTTAAACTAGGCCTGGGCATTATCGGATTCGGATCGGATCGAACCGAATCCGAATCCGATCCGATATGCGTTGAAAAGTTTGATTCGATCGGACTCGATTACATTATCAAACTCGATCTGATCCGATCCGATCCGATCGGTTCAGTTCGATCCGATCCGAAACCATTCGAATCGGATTGATTCGATCCAATTCGAATGATTTCGGATCGGATCGGTTCGATCCGAAAAAGGCTAAGAGAAGAGTAATTGGAAAAACTCAGTTTATGTTCATTTGATCACAGATCATGCTCTGGAAATCAAACAAGTAACTGAAGGCATGAAAGTTACTGCCTTCATTGTTCATCACTGCCACCACCACCTTCACGGCTTCACCAACCTCACACAATTTGAACATTCCCCCACTGCCTCCAACTCCAATGTATTATACTTAGTCAAAATCACAGCTTCACCAACCTCACACAATTTTAAAACTTCCCTCACTGAAGATGAAACAAGAAAATCAGATTCAGAGTCTCAGAGCGATGATGAATGATTCTCAGATTTGATCCTTGATGACTGAAGACTGAAGTGAAGCCCGAAACTGAAATGATCAAATGAACCCTAAAACTGAAGTGCCGAAGAAATGAACCCTAATTAGAAATGAAGCATATTAGGTATAATATGCAAAACGACGTCGTTTAATATACTCCAAAACAACGTCGTTTTGCATGATCGGATTTTATCCGATTCGAAATCCGTCAAACCGTAACAAATCCATTCGATCGGATTAAATAATCAGATCCGATCCGATTCGGTCTGATCAAATCGGATCGAATCGGATCAGATCTGATTTGATCCGATCCGATCCGATGCCCACCCCTAATTGAAACACATTTTATTTAATTATATTAGATATAATTAAATGAAATGTTAAATTAGTAATTTCTAAATTTTGGGTTTTGGAAACCCTTTGATTTAATTTGGAAGTTACAAATTTTTAAATGGCATTTAACCTTTTTATTTTGTAACATCTTTTCCATTATGGAAAGTAAATATAGATGTTACAAAATTTTTTGATTTTAGACATGTGTTGGCTGATTATTACATGGTGTAAATGGGAAGGGTTTGTTAATTTTGGAAATTAATAAACCTAAGTATAAAAGAAAATTTGATTTTCTTTTGTCATAGAGAATTCATTCTTGAACCCTAGCCACCTTTCATCTTCTTCTTCATCCTCTCAAAAGTTGAGAAAAATAAAACAAAAGAAAAAGAAGGAAAAAAACACAAGTGTGATTTAATCTCTAAATAGTTTAGGGATTAATATTGTGAGTCGTGCCCACACAAGTTTTCGTTGGTAACGAGATATAGTTCGGAAGACTTTGTGGTATCGAACAAATAATCATCTTCATCTTATTCTTCTATGTACTCGGCAGTGAGGCTTTATTTTGCTCATTGTCGCCCATTTACTTGGTGAAACGGAACTCGGTTTGGTTTCGTTTTAATCCAGTTTTTGGAGGAATATTTTATGGTGTTTTGGGGCTGTGTTGGGGCTGTTTTCAAGTGAAAAATCAGAACTGAAACACAACCACTGTCTGTGCATTTCATGGGCTGTTTCGACAGTGCATTGGGTGTGTATCGGGTCCAAAACAGTCTAGTTTTTGTCCGGCTGTTCGGGGACTGTTCCGGGGCTGTTTCGAGTCTGGAATTTTGTCTAAAACTGAAGCAAAATTTCAGTGATGGTGGCAGTAACATTCGGCCACTCATTGGGAAGGGAAAAAAAATTTCAAGTCCGATCCGGGTGCCTAAGACGTTTCCGCTGCGCAAGAAAAGAGTTTCCTACAATAAGCTTGTTGGGGGGTGTGATGAACACTAAAAATGCACATTTATTAAAAGAAAAATTAATCATTTTACACTTGTAGTTTCATTAATCCTCTTATTTTAGCACATTTGTAAAATAATAATTAAATTTATGTTTTATATATTTATTGTGATTTTTATTTCTTATGTAGGTGAAATAATACTTTGGAGGAATGATAAAAAGTACGAGATAATTTACTTATTTGATAATTTAAAAAGAAATGAAATAATTACTAACTTGAATAAGAATTTGTCTTTTTAGTTTTCGCTTAAATTACTAGAGACTAGTAATAAGCTGGTTGAGGGGTGTGATAAACATTAAAAAATACACATTTATTAAAAGAAAAATTAATCATTTTACATTTGTAGTTTCATTAATCCCCTTAATTTAGTACATTTGTAAAATAATAATTAAATTTATGTTTTATATATTTATTGTGATTTTTATTTATTATGTAGGTGAAATAATACTTTGGATCCATAACTAGAAAAATGGACGTGACATTTGGATTCTTGAGGCTAAAAATTTAAAAGGGCGTTCTAACAGTGTACAATTTCGGAAATATCAGCTTTGCGTAATTATGATAAGCACTAAAAAATGCACATTTATTAAAAGAGAAATTAATCATTTTACACTTGTAGTTTTATTAATCCCCTTAATTTAGCACATTTGTGAAATAACAATTAAATTTATATTATATATATTTTTATTGTGATTTTTTATTTCTTATGTAGGTGAAATAATACTTTGGATTTTTGAGGATATAAACTTAAAAAAGATTTCTAACAATTGTAGAACACAGAAATCGGCGACGCTGTTCCAGGCTCGCGGCCCGGTCGAGAGTACGGAGTAGCTCGCGGGGGACTAAACCGGAGAATAATGGAGTCGCCACTCGGTGTGAACCGGGAAAATGATTTAAGGCTGCACTCACCCCTCGCAAGGGAAGACCTCAAACCGTTGGGTTCGGAATGATCCTTTACTTATGTCATTTGTAATGAACGGATTTGTGTAATTTTAACCAAGTCTACGCAACATACATTTGCAAAAGTAATCTACATCTAAATTTCTATACGACATAAATCTAAGTTTGCCTGCTTTAAAAATAAGTTAGGAAAGCGATAAACACACAACCCATGGATATCTTAAATTAACACATGCGGAATAATAAATATGTGACCAAGGAATTTGGCCATTCTCAATGTAGGACCTTGCATACCCGGTTGGACGTATTCCACGTCAACCGAGCATGCCGTATCCGGGATAAATAAAATAAAATATAATAAAGGGTGCCCTCATGTCTTACCTTTTAAGTCGCTTTTTGGGAGTGCGTTTCACGGTGCCGGAAGGGTTATCGTTTCTGCTGTTTCTTTACTGGTCTGCTATTTTCTCGGGTTTGATGTTTTCGCTGGTTCGCAGTTTTCGCTATTTTCTCTGATTCACCCGCTATTTTCGCTCGCTGTTTTCTCTGATTCACTCGTTATTTCTGCTCGCTGTCTTCTCTATTTTTTACCACAGTTTTCAGTCTTTTTTTGGGTCGGTTTTGGGATGATTTTTGGTGCAGTTTTTAGTGGTCATAGGGGCTGTGTTTCAGGGGCTGTTGTGGAGAGGGCAGTGGCTGGTTACGTGATGAATGAGTGAGAAGTTTGTCAGTACGTGATGAAGGAGTGAGTTGTGACGTTGAGTTGTTGGTGTGAGGGCTGATGACGTTTAAGTTGAAGCAATATGTGAGGGCTGATGACGTTACTGGGTGAATGGGCAGTCGTGAATAAGTAGTGGCGTGAGGGACTTTATGCGTTGAGGGGTCTTGGTGTGATGTTGGGGCTTATTTGCATGAGGTGTAGGGCGTGATGAAGGGCAGTGTTTTCACGTGTGATGAAGGGCAGTGGCTGATGCGTTGAAGGGGAGTGGATGCGTGTGCATGAGCTGCATACAATGGCAGTATTTGGCAGTGTTTTACGTGTGCCTTTTGTGCCTGGGGCTGCATGAGTAATGCGTGAAGGGCATGTTTAGATGGGCTGCTGCATCAAGGGTTTATTGTTTGTTTGTTGGTTTTGGCTGAGTGGGGACGTGAAGGGGGAGAGGTTGTGAAGAGAGAGGGCTGTGTTGTCTATTTTGTGCTAGATGAGGGACGAGTACGTGAGTAGTGAGAGAGACAAAGGTTGTGCGTGTGGTAGGTACTAGGGTTTCGTTTTCTTGGTCGGTGAGGGCTGCTGTTTATTTCTTGTGAAGGTTGAAGGTGGGCAGTTTGGCGTGTGTTTGAAGCTTATTTCAGGGCTGTTTAGTGCGCGTTCAGAGGCTGGTTGAGGGGCTGGTTGCAGTGACTGTTTTGGGCGTGTATGGGGCTGGATGAAGGCTTTAGCGTGAGGTTTGGGGCTGGATGAAGGCTTTAGCGTGAGTGGAGCTAGAGGCAGATTTGTGAGGAGTGTTTATTTGTTTGTTGTTTATTCACGTGAGATGGAGAGTCAATGAGAGAGAATGGGCTAGGGTTTTATGTGTGCCTGTTAGCCAAGGGAGCAAGGTTGATTTTGAAACGGAGGTCCAAAGAGTAAACCCGAAGTTAAACAAGCGAATAAAGTCCAACAAAACGTCAATTCTTGACTTTTCCCTTCCGACGTCCGTTTACCGCGACTTCCGCGACATAAGAGGTAGTGCCTCTGTACGAGGCTCATCATCGGGACTTATATGCAAAAATGCAGTGCCTACAACAATGTACAATTTCAAAAGTTCTAACCTTGCGTAATTTTCATATTTTGGCCCTAACTCTATACTCCGATATTGGATTGAGGCGATTCTAGTTTCAGATGAAAGACGACTCAATTATCAATGTGGATGCTGGATTTCGGCCGAGGTCCACAATCAGAATTTGTAGGTTGGGGGCATTAGCGATCCTGCAAGACAAAGGTAGAGTGAGCGGGAGTAGACTACCCACCGGTGTGGTGGGTGCCGGGGGCACTCCAACGCTCAAGTCAGTAGTATGAAATGAGCAGTAAATATGTAAAATGTGAAAGTAAGGTTTGAAGTTACCTTGACCTCTCTGGGTGGCCGTGAGGGCGATGATATGTGTATATGGGAGTGTGAGGCTCAGAGAGCTTGTGTCAAAGAGCATAAGGTAGTATGAGAGAAGTGAAGAGAGTTCAGAAGCCCCATCAGAGTTGAGCTCCCCCCCTTCTATTGAGTTACGTATCCTTTTATAGATTTGAAGGAATCATCTTTATCACTGCCATAGGAGTTGTACCTACAATTATTGGGATCTACAAAGTGCTGACACCTCTGGCAATTGTGGCCTTTCACATGTTTAAGTTGTCACTTTACAGTTGGAATAGGAATTGAAATTATGGGAGCGGCCCCCACAACGTGCTAAAATGGTTAAAACTTTCGGTGGCATGTGGATGATATATACTATGTTGAGGAAAAGAGGAAATAGTTGGTGATGTGTTTTATGCTGTCTCTTGGTTTGGCCTTGTATGTGTAGCCTTATGTGCAAATAATATAAGGTCTTTTGGGTTCTGTTTTGGGCTTTCCAGAATAGTGTTAAACTCTCTAAGCTGGGCCTCAGTCTATGGGTTTCATTGGTATTTGGGTTCGAAAGAAAAGACGATTTTGCCCATGGCCCAATTTTGGCTCGTACAGTTTGTCCCCTACTCTCTAAGTCAAGAAGTTATTGACTTGGAGAGTATTTCTATACATGTCGAATGAAACAAGATGTAAGAGTGCCTGTCAAAAATGCATAGTTCATACACGACATAGAGAATTCAATGTCTTTTGGACTAAGAGTAGTCCAAGTCTTCAATTTGGCTCGACATGAGCCATGGAGAATGTCCCCGGTCGACTGAACCAGATGAAAGTTCAGGAAAATCTCCATACTACTGGTCAAGGATCATAGGAGTCTTCAAATTTTTCTAGACCATATGAATGTTACTTATTAAACTTGACTCTACATGAGTCCATAGGGGATGTCCCTGGTTGATTGAACCAGATGAAGGTTCAGGACAATCTCCATACTACTGGTCATGGACCAGGAGAGTCTACAATGTTGTCTGACTAGATGAAGGCCAGGTCTTCAACTTGACTTTACATGAGCCAACGGGGGATGTCCCCAGTCGACTGAACCAGATGAAGGTCAGGATACTCCCCATACTACGGGTCAAAGGACCAGGGGAATCTACAATGTCGTCTGACCAGATGAAGGCCAGGACAATCTCCATACTACTGGTCAAGGACCAGGGGAGTTTTTTTCAAATTTTTCTAGACCAGATGAAGGTCATGTGCTGAACTTGACTCGTCATGAGCCATGAGGGATGTCCCCAGTCGACTGAACCAGATGAAGGTCAGGATAATCCCCATACTACGGGTCAAAAGACCAGGGGAATCTACAATGTCGTCTGACCAGATGAAGGTCAAGTCTTCAACTTGACTCTACATGAGCCAATGGGGGATGTCCCCGGTCGACTGAACCAGATGAAGGTCAGGATAATCCACATACTACGGGTCAAAGGACCAGGGGAATTTACATTATCGTCTGACCAGATGAAGGTCAGGTCTTCAACTTGACTCTACATGAGCCAATGGGGGATGTCCCCGGTCGACTGAACCAGATGAAGGTCAGGATAATCCCCATACTACGGGTCAAAGGACCAGGGGAATTTACATTATCGTCTGACCAGATGAAGGTCAGGTCTTTAACTTGACTCTACATGAGCCAATGGGGGATGTCCCCGGTCGACTGAACCAGATGAAGGTCAGGATAATCCCCATACTACGGGTCAAAAGACCAGGGGAATTTACATTATCGTCTGACCAGATGAAGGTCAGGTCTTCAACTTGACTCTACATGAGCCAATGGGGGATGTCCCCGGTCGACTGAACCAGATGAAGGTCAGGATAATCCCCATACTACGGGTCAAATGACCAGGGGAATCTACAATGTTGTCTGACCAGATGAAGGCCAGGTCTTCAAATTGACTCTACATGAGTCAATGGGGGATGTTCCCAGTCGACTGAACCAGATGAGGGTCAGGATAATCCCCATACTACGGGTCAAAGGACCAGGGGAATCTATAATTTTTTCTGACCAGATGAAGGTCAGGTCTTTAACTTGACTCTACATGAGCCAATGGGGATGTCCCCGGTCGACTGAACCAGATGAAGGTCAGGATAATCCCCATACTACGAGGAGTCTTCAATTTTTTCTGGTCTAGGAGTAGTCCGGGTCTTCAACTATGTCATATGGCATTGCTTACAAACTTTAAAATCATAATCATAGTAAGTAAAGAAATGAGAACATTGATACCTTTCGTATGGAGGATTTATTGAGTGACTAGTCAATGACTCTTCAATGTAAGAAGCATACTCTGTTTGATTGAAATAATGAGAGATCATTTACTTGCATGTTGTGTTGACTGGGCAGAATGTTGATAATAAAGTCCTATATGGAGGATGTTTCTTTGTCTTATGCTTCAAGTCAACCATACATATTAATAAAGGTACAAGGGAGTCTACAGATACTAGATCTGATGGAAGACTAAAAAGATTTCATTCTATAACACTTGAAAAAAGTACATCAGAATCTTCATGACCCGATGAAGGTCCAAGAAAGTCTACACACTCCACTATACCTGATGATGGTACATGGGAGTCTACACATTTCATATATGATGAAGATCTACGGGGGTCTTCATTCTTTATTCTACATGATCTAATATAAGTCAATGAGGATCTTTACTCTACCAGACCTGAAGAAGGTCTTTGAGAGTCTTTCATTCTCATACTACTAGTTCTGATGAAGGTCCATGATACTACTGTCGAATGGACTATCAAATAGACCTGATGAAGGTCCATAAGGCACAGTCGAATAAACCTGATGAATATCTATGAGAATCTTCATACTACAATACCTGATGAAGGTCACGAGACTACTGTCGAATGGACATGTCGCATGGACTTGATGAATATCTATCAATGTACAGTCGAATGAACCTAATGAATATCTATGAGAATCTTCATACTACATGACCTGATGAAGGTCATGAGACTACTGTAGGATGAACTTGAAGAATATATGTCAAGGTCATCACTCTTCTCACCTCTACGATACTACTGTCGAGTGGAGTTTGTCGAATGGACCTGATGAAGGTCCAAGAGACTATAATAGATAAAATTGATTAAAGCCATCAATGTCACTTCCATTCTATGAGACTACTGTCGAATGGACGTGTCTAATGGACTTGATGAAGGTCCAAAAGAATGAAATTACTTATTCTCTTGATGAGGATTTATGAGACTACGGTCGAATGGACTTTATGAAAGTCCAGAGAATGAAATTACTTACTCTCCTAGACCTGATGAAGGTCCATGAGACTATGGTAGAATGAACTTGGAGAATATCTGTCAAGGTCATCACTCTTCACACTTCTACAATACTACCGTCGACTGGACTCATCGAATAGACTTGATGGAATTCCAAGGAAGTCATTACTCATTATACTAGACCTGAAGAAGGTCTATGATGCTACAATTGAATGAACTTGATGAAAGTTATTACTTCTCACTCTCCTATAAGACTACTGTCGACTGGACTTGTCGAATGGAGTTGAGGAAGGTCCACGAAGCTACGGTCGAATGAACCTGATGATTATCTATGAGAATCTTCATTCTACTATACCTGATGAAAGTCCAAGAAGCTATGGTCGACTGAACTTAATGTAAGTCCAAGAAGATATGGTCGACTGAACTTGATGTAAGTCCAAGTGAATCTTCATTCTACTAGACCTGATAAAGGTTCTATGGTCGAATGAACTTGATGAAATGACTAAATGAATCTTCATTCTATCTATTCATGATACTACGGTTGAATGAACCTGTAGTATGGACTTGATAAATGTCTATCTAGGTCATCACTTACTATACTAGTCCTGAAGAAGGTCTAGGATGCTACAATGGAATGAACATGATGAAAGTCATTACTTCTCACTCTCCTATGAGACTACTGTCGACTGGACCTGTCGAATGGACTTAATGGAAGTCAAAAGAGGTCATGGTCGAATGAACCTGACGAAGGTCCATGAGACACGGTCGAATGAAACTAATACATGTCTATGAGAACCACCACTCTACTAGACCTGATGAAGGTCCATGAAGCTATGGTCGAATGAACTTGATGGAAGGTTCATGGGGCTTTTCAATACTTTCTAGAGTTTATGGAAATCCATCAATGTAGTCTTGAGTGGATGATAATCTCCATACGTAGTGTGGAGATGATTATCCTCAAATGTAGTATGGAAAAGATGAATGCCTATCATGGTTATTACTAACTATGCAAGACCTAAAGAATGTCAATGATACTACAATAGAATGAAACGTAGGATGAAGATGATGACTAACCTCTCATTTAGCCTGGAAGAGTTGACAATCATTCCAAGTAACCTGGGAGAGATTGAAATTTTCCATGTAGCCTGGAGTTGATGGCCATTCACCTCGTCGTATGACAATAATTTTGTTGCTTAGCTTTGGTTTCATATTTTTACTGGTTTCCATGGTTCATGGCCTCGCCTAAAATGCTGATTGCAGTGGCTCTTGTATATAAATAGCTCACTTTTATGCTTAATGTTTGAATGTAGATCCCATAATGGTGTGTGGATATCTTGGATATTAAACAAAGCCCAGCCCATTATCAGGAAAAGCACACATATGGCTTTGAAAGTTAATGAAGTTTTCGAACCTTGGTGATAAGTCCAAGCTTCCATACGACACATGGTTGCATGCACAAAAGGTCAACAGATTTGAAGCCATTAGTTGCATCAAAACCCCCATTAGTTTGGGCAACAGTGACGCCAATTTCCAAGACCCAAAAGGAGATCATTGGCCATCTATCCTTTTGTATAACAATTTGATAAAAAATCCGGTGTTGCATGTGCGACGACTAATGACGTTTACGTGGAGTAGTTAGGGAGCTCGACCAAGCAGTGAACCACTCCATGCTACACCCGATAAGAATATATCCATGCACTAAGAGCAGCCCACTCGTCCTATTACATAATTTGTGAGGACATTCTAGTCGAGCCAATGAAAGGTAGTAAAGCTTCTACTAGGCCTAACAATTGTCTCTCCTTGGCAGCATGCATATTGGCTTCAATCACGTTGTCGCCTACTTTTAAGAGCATAGTCGATGACACTGGTTTCAAACGACATATATTCAATTTGGATGCAGTGTGTTAGTATAGGGAGATGTGGCGTGTGACAGCATCTTCGTGGGTTTCTTCTCCATCAGTCACAGCATCTTCGTGGGATATTTTTTTTTTTTTTTAGTGACCATGATGATTGATGAGAGTGGTGATGATGAGTGATCCAGGAGCTGTTTGGTAGTGACGAAGATGATGAGGCTGAAAGATGATGATGAAGTCCAGTCGTGGGATGAAGTCAATGGATGCGTGAATGAAGGTTGATTTTCCTCTTGGTGTTTTTGGTGATCCTTGGCCAAATCCTTCCAGGTGTGTGGGTTCTGTAGTTGATCGTAGGGTTGGTGGTCTTGGTGATCCGAGAAGGTGATGGTGAGGATGTAAGTTGTTGATTTTTGATGATGATGAGTCGTGGGATGAAGTCCGAATGGTGAGGATGAGGGGCGTATGCAGTGGCTTCTCGGTTGTGTGGAGAGGGTGATGAAGATGAAAGTCAGTGAACGTGCGTGGGATGCTTCTTTTACGATCAGCGATGTGGATCTTTACGTAGTCTATAAGAGAAAAAATTTCTTATGTAGACGAGAGGAGATGAAATCTTTTCACATCCTCTGGAGGAGATGACAATTATCTTCACGTCTTCTGAAGCAGGTGAGACTCCTTTCATGTCGTATGAAGAAGATTGAGATTCATCCCTATCGTATGACAAATGTGGCTATTCTTCCGTGTTTTTGGGAGCAGATGATTTATAGAGAAAGAGTGTTGATGTTAACTTGATTCAGCTTTTCCTTATTGGTAGTTTGACTCCAGGTAGACTGGAGAGAATTACTCCAACATTTTCTTTCATATGGAAGATGTGACTTGTCGTGATTGGAGAAATATGATGGCTTCTTTGGTGATTAAATGGATGGTCGCTTGATGCAGGATTTTCACTTGTCATATTATTGAATGCTCATAAGAGATTGGGTTGATAAGATAGTTGAAATGACTGGTAGTCTCACGCCTTTGTGTGGCTGAAGAAAGAATTATGCTTCAGGTATTATATGGCTCAATTTTCATCTTTCATTGATCGTAACTATTTTGTAGAGTGGCTGATTGTGCCACTTATAGGGCTCGGTGTTTGTTTATTGCATGATGGATAATATGTTTGTAAGTATTGTAGACTGAAGGGTCTTGCTATGAATCGCTAAGGCCCCACGGTGGGCGCCAAATTGTGGATGCTGGATTTCGGCCGAGGTCCACAATCAGAATTTGTAGGTTGGGGGCATTAGCGATCCTGCAAGACAAAGGTAGAGTGAGCGGGAGTAGACTACCCACCGGTGTGGTGGGTGCCGGGGGCACTCCAACGCTCAAGTCAGTAGTATGAAATGAGCAGTAAATATGTAAAATGTGAAAGTAAGGTTTGAAGTTACCTTGACCTCTCTGGGTGGCCGTGAGGGCGGTGATATGTGTATATGGGAGTGTGAGGCTCAGAGAGCTTGTGTCAAAGAGCATAAGGTAGTATGAGAGAAGTGAAGAGAGTTCAGAAGCCCCATCAGAGTTGAGCTCCCCCCTTCTGTTGAGTTACGTATCCTTTTATAGATTTGAAGGAATCATCTTTATCACTGCCATAGGAGTTGTACCTACAATTATTGGGATCTACAAAGTGCTGACACCTCTGGCAATTGTGGCCTTTCACATGTTTAAGTTGTCACTTTACAGTTGGAATAGGAATTGAAATTATGGGAGCGGCCCCCACAACGTGCTAAAATGGTTAAAACTTTCGGTGGCATGTGGATGATATATACCATGTTGAGGAAAAGAGGAAATAGTTGGTGATGTGTTTTATGCTGTCTCTTGGTTTGGCCTTGTATGTGTAGCCTTATGTGCAAATAATATAAGGTCTTTTGGGTTCTGTTTTGGGCTTTCCAGAATAGTGTTAAACTCTCTAAGCTGGGCCTCAGTCTATGGGTTTCATTGGTATTTGGGTTCGAAAGAAAAGACGATTTTGCCCATGACCCAATTTTGGCTCGTACAATCAACAACTTTGATGTTTACAAGATTTTCTAGTTTTGAATTTTTCAAGGGAAAAATTGATGAAATATATAAAGTGTATTATATATAATTATTAAAACAAAAAACAAAAGCAAAAAGATAAAAAAAAAATAAAAATAAAAATAAAAAAATAAAAAGTAAAAACAAAAACAAAAGTAAAAGACAAAAAAATAAACAAATCAAACAACTAATAATAAATTATCAATCCATCTTTCGGTGGATTGACATTTTCTTTCTAAAATCTTGCGATTTGCAAGATTTAAAGACTTGAAATTGCAAAGCAAGAGGTGCTGAGCACCTCTATAAATATAGGTGCTTGATCGGCGTAATCACACGCGTATAACGCAAGCGCACGTATCGTTCAAGTAGTATAAAAGTATCGATCCCACGAGGACTTAATACCTAAGCTATTAATTTATGAAGCCAAATTATTACAAGTTTCTAATGGATTGGTTGTTTGATTGGATGGTGACTTTAAACTTAAAACAAATAGATAAAATTGCACGAAAGTAGGTTTAGGAAAATTCAATATTAAAAAACTATCTAGGGTTGTGAATTCTTCCAATATCTTTTAAAAGATGAAGTGGTTATTTCACGGTTGTGCAATATATTGGTTTATTAACCTGGAACACGAAAATATGTAAAAGCATCTTCCGATGATCAGATACAAATACCCAGTGTAACCCAATTAATCATATTCTTATGTCAACAAAGTTACCTGAATTCATTAAGATTAAGTTCCAATTATGGTTACCTCCGCCCGACAGGTATATTCATATCATGTAAGGAAATTTATTAAAGGGTTATCTATCCTCAAGGAAGATCGTGGGTTATTAAGTCTAGGGTCTTAAACCTAAAATCCCTTTTCCAAGTTCATTTTAAGTTTACTAGTTCAATCTTATTAATGGCCAGTTAACAAGAAGCATTAAGATTAAGGCTCAATAAACAAACCATTATATTACCTAAATCGTAAAACAACCCCTTATTAACCGGTGATATTGGAATTCATCACAACCCTAGATAACAGGCTTAGCTACGACACATATCTAAGGCTAATAAAAGCTTAAATAAAATTAAAGACATAAAGTAAATGCTGGAAATTAAATAAAGTAAATGCTCGAAATTAAAAATGTAAAAGTACAATAAAAGAAAATACTGGGGTTAGAGGATCCACTTTTAATATTTCAAAATTAGAAATCTCTCTTATTCTCAATGTTTACCGATTAATTAACCAGACCATAAATTCGGTAATTTCATTTGTCTCAATTAAATCCAACCGACCATATAGTTGGTAACAAGGTTATTACATAAACCAACCATATAGGTGGTAATTACGTCTGAAATGAAAAACTGACCATATAGGCGGTAAATAAGGTTGTCACCTAAACCGGCCATATAGGCGGCAACTAATTAATCCAAATTTTAATTAAAATAAGGGAGATTAATCTAATTTATTATATTAAAAGTCTCACATTTTCACCCCAGCAGAATGAGGCTCATGCTGTAAAAGAAAACACACAAAATTTTATTAAATAAATAAAAATAATATACAAGACACTTTCCTTAAGGTTTTCATGGAGAAATTCCTCCAAATAAAGCATGGAAAATTTACAAAGTTAAGCTTGGTATTTATAGGAAAATCTAAAGGCTTCCACCAATTTCTCCACCAATTGCTCCACCAATTGCTCCACCAAACATGGCACCAAACATGGCATCAACTGTTGGGGTTGGTGCTCAGAGCGCCAATTCCCGGTTGTATTTCTTTATGAATACTTCTGTAAAACGTTATTATTTTGAATAATATATGCAGTTTCTATAATATAATGTATCTTTTAATATGGTAAAGACGTAATGACCTTAGAATGACTAGTCATGGTGCAGTTGCAAAAACGTCGCAACTGACATTGAGTTGTATCATGACGTTGTCATTCTCAGACAGTTCCTGGTCAAGGTTTACACTACTTGGTCAGTATAGTAAACCCGTTGAGACTGGTACATGTCGTATACTGGAATATATGATTCCAATGGTTTCTCAATGAACCATAAGTCTTGGAGACTAGTATAGACGTGTAGGTGTTTATAGTAGATAAACACTGAACGACTCACCGAAGATTCTTAATGGATGGTACACCAACGTCAATAAGAATCTTATCGGGTTGATTAGCACTTGTGATTCTTCGACTTGAGATACCACTGTGGGCGCATGAGACATCTTCTACACTTAGATGGCAGTCACGTCACCGATATATTAAGATCAGATCTCTGTCTGTTCGTTGGGTGTAGATAGATCCTCAGGGTGTCATGTGTGTATCGAGATAGGATCCGTCAGTTCTGTGTATCAGAGCATAGGTAGTCCATATGATTAGCAATCAGATAAAAACCATGGGCCTGTGATACAATTTAGAAGTTAGTTCTAAATGTTCTTTTTGAGATTGCTAATAGAATAGTTGACTGGATAATCCTTATAGAGATTTGACGTTTACATACATATCTCTGGGATTTATCCGGATACCTGTGACAGAGGAATTATACATTTGCCATGACCTCGACCTGTATGATTCAGCGAGTTTATCCGTGATCGTCATAATTTACGGGTGGATAAATTATGAACACGAAATTGGATTTCGTGACGGATATGCCTGAATCTAGAGAGTCTCACTAATGAAATATACTCGTAGAGCACTAGGGCAACAATTATAAATTATGTTGATTATTTATAAAGTCGTTTAAAGGTTAAACGCAAAATACATGTGTAGGGACCCGGTAGTCATTTCCTTAATTTTTGTATATTTGCATTTAATGCTTGATTAATTCAAATACACATTAATTAATTGTCAAATTGAGATATTTGACTAATATTATAAATATATATATATGTATTTGATATTTATTGTAAATATAATACATATATTTAATATATTTGTATTTAATTAATTAATTATTTAATTGTTAAATGATTAAATTAATTAAAATATAAATATCTTAAAGTTATGATATTTTATTAATGGCTTGAGTTGCAATTGTTGACTAACTTTAATTCATTAAATGGTTTGATGATTAAAGTTAACAAGTTGTAAAGCAAAATTAAATGAAACAAAAAAAATAAATATCTAGATATTTTATGCTAGCAAAATTCGGCCAAGGCTTATTTGTGCAAGTATATATTATTTTGTTTTCATTTAGGGTTTGTTAACCTAATACACTTTATCAAATACTCCATTGAAGAAAGAAAAGAAGCTTGAGAGAAAGAAAGACAAAAATCAAGAAAAGCTTGGAATTTAGTAAGTATTTCCAACCTTCCATTAAAGAGAAAAATGCTCCTCTTGTTATGGGCTTCACCTTGTGATGTTCTTGTGTTTTTCCATTCTTTATTCTTTGTATTTTTGGTGGATGAAAGTTTGATAAAAGGGTTGAGCATGTATAAAGTTGATAGAATGCTTATAAGATGTTAACTAGCATTCTTTTCATGGTTTTAGAAACTTGTTGCTAATCTAGAGTTGTTGACCCACTCTTAAATGACCTAGATTTGATCTATATTTATTTCATTGTGTTGAGACTTGATTTGGATGGAAGAAACATGATTGAAGTATTGGATTTAACCAATTTGGTCTAATTTGTCCAATTTGAAGAAATTGAAAAATTAGGGTTTAAGACCACTTCTAAATTTGGGTCTTTTCATTTATGTTGTGTATTTGGATGTGTATATGATACATATAAAATCTTATGTTGATTGGATTTCATTTGGATGTGTTTTGAACATGTAAAGTGCAAAATGCACACTTTGTTAAATTTGGTGAGGCTCTCGGCCTTATGCAAAAATTTGGGGTTTTTTTGTTGCAAATTGTATTTTGACATTTGGGACATGTTAAATTCATCTTAGAAATGATTTAGAATCATTCAAAATTGTTTTGAACAATTTCGGACTAAAATGAACAAAATGCTAAGTATAGGGGTAATTCGGTAATTACACAAAAATTTGATTTCTTGTGTAAAATTTCATAATTTGATAATTGGACAATTAAATAAATAAGATCCGAGAAAAAATTTTGAAATCGAAAATTTTTGATTTTTCACTATTCCGCTGCGTTACCGGATTTCCGCAATAAAACCAAACATGCAAGCATATTTGGTGGAAGTTTGACAATTTTTATTTATTTATTTATTTTATATTTTGAAAATGACTATAGTAATTACATAAAATACATTAGATTATTCATCAATTTCGGTCATGGAACCTTCAGAATCGAAATTATTTTATTCTTCAAAATTGTAGATCTTTGAGTCTTCTTTAATCTGCAACCTGAATCAGCTCAATCGGATATCGGATGAAAATGTTATGGCCAAAATACTAAACTTGTGCAAAATTGGAATTTAGGACCGCACATCGTGACGCGTATAGTAAATTTCCATTTTCGCCATTTTTTGCTCCGAATTCCATCGTTTTATCCCCGAGTTGATTCCATTAAGTCCCGATACTTTATTTATCTACAAAACACATCAAAACGTTCATTAAACCCGAGAAACTAAACAAAATATTAGGTAAAAGGGGCGGTAAATAGTGATAGATTTTCCACTCATCATTGCTCAGTGTCTCTTTAGCCTGAGCAGATTTCCATAGGTCGCTCTTGAGATTTTATGGGATGAGCTCTTGTGTGTATTTTTTTTTTGTAATTTATTTTTCTTTCAGTAATAAAATTATAAATGTTTTTTTATTTATATCTTGTTCTGCTAATTTGTACACTGCTGAAAGTAAATGGTGAAGCTCTTAATATGAAAATATATTTAATTTTTATTTATATTATATTTTATAAATTGTGATAATTTCCCAAATAAAATTCATGCTCTTTCCAATTTATTTATGACTCTTGACTAGCTGTAGACAGTCCCCGATTAGCACAGATAATACTTGAAACTCATAAATTAGAGAGAGTGGACTAATTGACAATACGGTACCGTCTATATGACCGGTTTTATATATTTGATATAATTGAGCACCTAGTTGGACTTGTTATAGACAATTGTTATCACCACATTTATGACTAGTTTTATATGTTTTGACATATTTAGTACATTGGCAGGATTAATTATCGACATGATGAATTACATGTGTTGGAATAATTACTACTTGATAATTAAGAAATAAATTGATTGAAAAATAATTATAATTTACATTTTATAAAAAAGTAAAATTATTTATATTTGAAATATCAAGAGTAAATCATTTAACCTTAATATTTTATTAATTGAATTATTATTTTATCCTATTAAATTTATTCCATGTGGATCAACCTCTAACTTACCGGGTTAATTTATTACTTCGACACTCTTATATTTTTTTTTCTTTTTTTTTTCTTATTTTTGTCTTTAATAATTACATATAACACAATTTTAATTTTTCATCAATTTCGGCCTTGCAAACTTTAGAACTGGGAAATCTTGTAAACAGTAAAGTTGTAGATATTTGAGTCTTTTTTTATCTGGAACTAGAATCGCCTCAATCCGATATCGGAGTAAAAAGTTATGGCCAAAATACGAAAATTATGTAGAATTGATATTTCCGAGAAATTATACACTATTAGAACGTCCTTTTAAGTTTTTGGCCTTCAAAATTTAAATGTCACGTCCATTTTTCTAGTTATGTATCCAAAGTATTATTTCACCTACATAAGAAATAAAAATCACAATAAATATATAAAACATAAATTTAATTATTATTTTATAAATGTGCTAAATTAATAGGATTAATGAAACTACAAGTGTAAAATGATTAATTTTTCTTTTTAATAAATGTGCACTTTTTAGTGTTCATCATGAATCTTAAAGAGACCAAATCTGATTTGGAAAGATCTTTGAGTGTCCTTATTATATTGGGATACAGAGAAAAACATTCCCCATATATAAATAGATGGCAAATTCTGCCAAGGGATATATATCTCTCATTGGCCGAATTTTTGGCTTATATCTCTCTCTTTAGGTTGCTCCAAGTTTGTTTCAAAAAAAAATTATTTCTTTGATCGTAAATTAAGATTTCAACATTCTAGAAAGAAAATAGTTTTCTTTGTTCTCAAAATGTCAGCAATTTGTTCATGGAGGAGTTCTAGTGTGTCAATTAGAAATGCAAGGCTTGGTGCACTAATACGAGGGAAAACTCAAGACGGGAATTCAAGAAGGATTAGGAAAATGATAAACGCATTCAGATATGATTACTTTATCGTTGTTTTTATTTATGTTGATAATAACTCAAAAATGATCATTTATTCATGATTCATGATTTGGCTGTCAGTATCTCCATTGAATTTCGTATTTTAACCTGCTATTTTTATATAATAAAGAATAAGAATATGTATTATGAAAGTTTATAATTAAATTATCCAAAAATACCAAAAGAAACAGCAGAATTAATAGCCATTAATTATTTTTTTACCTAATTAGATAGACATCGACTTTGTCACAGTTGGAGAAAATCAACATTATTGTAGGCACTGCATTTTTACATAAAGCCCAATGATGAGCCTCGTATGAAGGCACTATCTTTTAAGTTGCGGAAGTCGCGGGAAACGGACGTCGGAAGGGAAAAAATCAAAAATCAATACCTTGCCACATTTCATTCGTTTGCTTAGTCTCGGGTTTGCTCGATTGCTATCTGTTTTAACTGTTAGATTCGGCCCAAAAATCCCCGTAACCCACACCAAGCCACACGCCCAAACCCACCAAAGAGTCAACTCACACGCCCAAGCCCAAAATCCCCTCCAAAAAATATCCAACACATTAAACACATGTTAAAATCTAAATAAATCACCTTCATAATTTAAATCACATGCCTAAATTAAATAAATAAAATCTAATAAATCCCATAAATCCCTTTCCCAAACTAAAATAAATTACGTTCCTAAATTAAACAAATCATTTCCTTATAACAAACTAATTAAATATTCCTCAATTATTGCACAATCTTTTTCCCTACTCATACAAGGAAAACCCCTAACCCTCTCCTGTAAAAAAAGAGACATAAACCAAGCCTTAAGACCCTAGCACATTCACGCCTAAGAGACAAAGAAAATAGCCTTCCCATTGCCGTGAACTGCAACCCCCATACAGCTCTCTATTGCCGTGAACTACAACCCTCATACAAGCCCTCCATTACCGTGAACCAGCAACCATAATTCACGCCAAAACAGTCCACCAAATTCCCCCACACAGCCCTCCAAAACCACAAAATACAGCCCCAAACGGCCCCTGCACTACCGCACAACCAGTCCCTGAACACAGCCCCCCCCAATTACCGCACAATTAGCCCCTGAACACAGCCCCAATTACTGCACAAACAGTCCCCAAACTGCACCTTGAATACCGCAAAAACTGCAACCAAAAAAGCCCCTAAATACCATAAAAAAAACTGCAACCAGAACAACCTTAAACCACCTCAAAAACAACCCTCAAAATAGCCCCAAATTACAGCAGAACAGTCCCTAAAAATCCCCATGCATAACCGCAAACTGCACCCCTAAATTACACCCTTAAACAGTCCAAAAACAGCAGCCTAAAACAGAGGAAACAACAGCCCAAAACAGCGAGGCGACGAAGGAAAATATTGAACCAGTGAACCGGAGGAGTTACGGAGCATTAACCCTTCCGACGGCCGAGTAACGCACTTCCAAGAGGCGACTTAAAAGGTAAGACCTGAGGGCACCCTTTTATTTATTCTCGTTCATCTTTTTAATTATTAGTATTTCTTAGCATGCGTATTGTTGGTTCAAGTATGTTATTGTTGTGGGATGAATGATTTTGTGCTATCTCTCGTGGTATATCGGATGGAAACCCATACGTAAATTCCGTAGCCGAATCCGAATGGACGGTAGTGCGGTCTGAACTTGGGATACAATTTCACGTACTACTTGAGAAACACACATATTTCGTTTTATCTAATCTTGTGTTTATCCATGGTTCATTAGAAATAGCACGTTATTTCCATGCATGACTTAGTTATTTCTTTCGCATTAGGAGCTTAATTATATCTCTTCAATCTTTATGTTTAGACAATTACTATTTATTTATGTTTCCGCATTTAATATGTTCATGAAATTGTGTGCTTACCGTTATGTCGATTTACTTTTATGCATGCAAACTTAGATGTAGGTTTTACTCATGTGTATGCAAACTTAGATATAGGTTGTATGCAAACTTAGATATATGTTATTATTGCGTGTATGTATGTTGCGTAGACTCGATTATATTATCGCATAAATCTGTTCATTACAAGTGGCATAAGTAAGGGACCATTCCGAACCCAACGGTTTGAGGTCTTCCCTTACGAGGGGTGAGTGTGGCCTTAAATCATTTCCCAGTTCACACTGGGTGGAGACTCCTTTATTTCTTCGGTTTAGTCCCTCGCGGGCTACTCCGTACTCCCGACCGGGCCGCGAGCCTTGAACAGCGTCGCCGATTTCTGTGTCCTACAATTATACAACAACAATAACAACAAAACTATATTACTATTATTATTATTATTATTATTATTATTATTATTATGATTATTATTATTATTATATTATTATTATTATTATTATTATTATTATTTTGTGGTGTCCTCTCCAACTTACAATTTCTAATGGATGATTGGGAATAATAATTTTATTAAAGAAAATATGCCATCAGATTAATCAATCTCCAAACCTCATCCGTACAGTAAGATTTAATAAGTGGTGTTCATGTCATCACTAATCAATAGGCACCTTATTTCTCTCTTTTAAATAATTAATTAATATTAATTGATTTAGTTTTTAATTTTAACGCAGAACAAAAAGACAGTAGAGTAGATAAAAGCAAAAGACAGCGTATCTACAAGAGTTGTATTGTAATAAGAATAAAGAAATGGACAGGTGTCAATAGAACAGATAGATGGGAGCCACCAATGATTTGGTATGATATTCCTTCCGTAGGTGTATGATGAATTTTAGGATAAGGTTTCTGTTCCCTTTATGCTAATTGCTTTGTGTCTGCATATTTTAATTATTCTATTATATTATATTATATTATATTATATTAATCATACTTATTGCGCTTTTTTGTGTTTATATACCAACCGTCATAATCAAGGAAACCGAAGACTTGTAGTTGTGCCTACATTATTGCATGAGAAGATATACTACTACTGAATCAAGCCCACTTCTTGTAAAGCTAAAGGAATATTTTCAATCACCCGTGTTCATTTACAAAACAACTCCGTTTTTATTCGCATTGCTCATTCGTTTGCCATTTATTGACTTTTAATTATCATCTTTTATGTGAGAGATTATTTCCACTTAAAATTTTAACTTACATTAAATTCTTAATTATCAATGGATGAATTGATATCATTAAATATTATTCTAACTTTAAATATGATATATAATATATAATATTAGATTGATTTAAATAAATGACTTGAATTTAATATCTATATTTAAGTCAAAATTTAAATTGAATTACCCATATTCTTTAGAAAATTATATAATTAATAAGGATTTATTATTCTTCGAATCCTTATTTGTAAGGATATAAGAAAGCATAAGAAGGATATTTTAAAGCCGTTGACGGTTGATTTTCGTTTCAGGGGCAATATTAGGATAGTGCTCCCGGGACAATCCTCCTTCAACTGTGAATTTGTTTGGTTATGGGGGACCAAAGGTAAATTTAGTAAAATATGAGAAAAACACATAGGTTGATCGACAATAGAGTTTTAACATAGTTCGACGGAGCAAGTCCAGCCTACGTTCACGGGCACAAAACGGTGGAGGTTATTTTTATTACCAAAACGAGCTCGGCCGACCTGTTTCCAGGAATGGTCTAATGAAACCGAGCTGTTTATTTACAGAATCTTACAAGTAGTGCTCATTTTCTTTTTGCTACCAGTTTTCTCTCTCTTTACAAATGAATCTGACTTTTCTTTATATACTCAGGAATTACAACATTGTTCCCCCAACTTTATGACGTTTCTCGCGTGGTCTCCGACTGATTGATGGGCTCTCTGCCTCAAGACTGTCGTTGCCGAAAGCAAGCATGCCGCCTGACGGTCTGTCACATCACTATGTTTATCTTATGCCACACGCAATATACTGGATCCAGCCTGTAAAGATCTTTCGAACAGTAACACATATCAGAGATGCCCTGATCACACATCGGTCTCCAAATGATCGGCCAGATGGTTAACCGGGCTACCCAAACTGATCTCGGCCCGATCCAAAACGTCCGAGCTCATTTTCCGTGGTACTGAAGGTGAAACAGAACTGAACTGAGCTACCGGGCTCCTGCTGTGGTCGATCTGAACTGTCCTGAACTGTCTGACCCATCTTCCGTGATCGGTCTCTACTCTGATAAGGTCGGTCTCTGAATCTGTACCATACTATGTACTCTGATTGGTCAGATCCGAAAAACTGTGTTCGGACTCTCTTTCTGACCGGGGAATAACTTAAACCCTCTGAACACTTGACCCTCCAAAAGGAAAATTTCATCTCTGCCATGGCCGAACTGTTCAAAGTATTTATCACAAAAAACACCATCAACATCTGTCCCCTAGTTCTCGGTATCAACAAGTTAACGAGTTGATGCCGGGAACTATAAAAAAGATGGTGTGATGATTAACTGGTCGGTGGTCGCTCCAGGAACCACAGAGAAAACTGCCTCTGCTGCCAATCAGATCTTCCCTTGCTATCTTCATGTGCTCGGTCACTGAGGATTCTGATGCCCATTCAAATAATTCACTGACTTGAAGCAAATTCCCCATTTACCATTCTGGTAGCCGTCCCAACAGAAGACGAAGCTCATCATGTCATCCAGACCGAAACTGACATCCCTTCTGCCGAGCTTATATCATAGATCCTGCCTCCCGGACCAGATCAAGATAAACATGTTGCCCAATTTCCTCTTCTGATGCCTATCTCCGAATGCTTCATTTCATGTCTTCCATACTCAGCATGATTCCAAATTTTAACTTGCTAACTCGTTCTTCCAAATCTGAATGTGAGAAGAGATCCTGATCCCGACCAATTCGAACTCGGCCATTAGGGGAAAACTCTGTCCCCGAGCCGATGATGATGCACTCGGTGGGGCATAACCCGACCCCGAGCTAACAGAATACTAGGCTCCGAGGGAATGTTACATCCCCGGACCAATAGAGAGCCGGCCATGGGGGAGATGCTCTGATCCCATGCCGATGAAAGCCTCTCGGTGGGACGTAACCCAACCCCGAGCTGAGAAGAATACTTGGCTCTATGGGAATATTACGTCCCCAGACCAATGAGATGGACTCGGTGGGATGTAGCTCGACCCCGAGTCAAGAAGAACACTTGGCTCCGGGAGCTGATAGAACAACGCAGTCTCGGTGAAACGAATCCAACCCTGAGCTGATGGAACAAGGCAGACTCGGCAGAACGAATCCAGCCCCGAGCTGGTGGAACAAGGCAGACTCGGCGGAACGAATCCAGCCCCGAGCTGGTGGAATAATACAGACTCGGCGGAACGAGTCCAGTCCCGATGTGGTGGAATAATACAGACTCGGCGGAACGAATCCAGCCCCAAGCTGGTGGAATAATACAGACTCGGCGGAACGAGTCCAGCCCCGAGCTAGTGGAATAATACAAACTCGGCGGAACGAGTCCAGTCCCGAGCTGGTGGAATAATACAGACTCGGCGGAACGAATCCAGCCCCGAGCTTGTGGAATAATACAGACTAGGCGGAACGATTCCAGCCCCGAGCTGGTGGAATAATGCAGACTCGGCAGAACGAATCCAGCCCCGAGCTGGTGGAATAATACAGACTCGGCGGAACGAATCCAGCCCCGAGCTGGTGGAATAATGCAGACTCAGCGGAACGAATTCAGCCCCGAGCTGGTGGAATAATACAGACTCGGCGGAACTAGTCCAGCCCCGAGCAGGTGGAACATATGAGACTTACAAAAGGGAAGATTTTCAACCTCTAAGACTCTGCGGATACTGGCGCGGGCGTCACCTTGCCAAACATCAGCAAAAAACATAAAATTAGAATAAAATGAAGTTTAAAAAAATGGAGGTGACTTAGCACATACTTCACACAAATTCCAGAAGTAAAAATAACAACTCGGGTGCTCCGAGGCAGCGTCCTGCCCGAGGCCACCCAACCTTATAATTCAGTGTCATGGCTAACCAGGCTACGGATACGCCGATCTGGGGCGGTCAGGCAAATCCCCACGGGGGAGGAGGACACCACATGTGTGCCCTCCCTGGATGGTTCTCAATGGGACTCACCAGCCGACTCGCAGGGGAAGAAACCTCATTAGGTCTGGTTTATCCGAGACTCATGTAATCAAGATGACCATTCGGCCACACCCAAGCCAGATGGTCTAATGGTACTCAATGGGACTCACCAGCCAACTCGTAGGGGAAGAAACCTCAATGGATCCGGTTTACCCGAGAGCATGATGGTCATAGAGGCAATTAAGCCATCCCCATGCCATACTCTCCGATACTCTTCAACGGGGTCCACCAACCGACCTGCAGTGGAAGAAACGTCTATGGGTCCTGTTTACCCGAGCTATTCCTCAAAAATACGAGCCATGGGGTAATAACGCTCCGGCCTCGGGGGTTTGATAATGACACTCGTGTACGGTGCGCCATGAAGGGTTCGCGCGTTTCCCACATGTGCCTCATCCCTTGATGCGTTCTGGATCCTCAAAAGTGAAAGGAACCAGATCGGAGCACTTCTACCCGGGGGTTTGATAATGACACCCGGGATTGGCATGCTACGGGCTTGGTGCCCTTCCCAGTTACATCGAACACATCCCAAAAATATTGAAAATAACTTTCGCATTTGATTAACAAACAAGTAAGATAGACAAGTTTCTTAAAAAAATAGAGTTTTATTCATATTCAAAGGACATGCTGCCCTTCTTACAACTCTTTGCGGGTCATTTTAAGAGAGGCTTTTACAATACTTTCTTCTGACTCTTGTCTTGGAGTCCGACATGTCCTCGAATTTGGGCTTCTTCAGATCCTACTGGTCTGAACTGGATTTTGAACTATGTCAACGGGGTTCCCTGCACCGAACACTCCATAAGTTTTGTTGAACAATGCATTTTCCCCGGACCTTGCATATCCCTAGCAAATATGGAAGCCAAGCCGAGGTCTCATATTCTGACTCCCGGTAGTCCTCTCCGTGCGCTTTTTCTCCTTTCCTCTCTTTCGGGGAGACCACAACGCGAAATTGAGGGAGGGCCTGAGGGATGTCATCATCTGCCCTTGACTGACTAGTTCCCTGACCGATCCTTCAGCACTACCAACCTGTAGAACTGAGGACTCTGACAGACCGAGCAAGCACGACGCTTACTCTATGAGGGACATGTTCAGGCACTACCAACAAATGTCACCCATCCACAATGTTACATTCCATTCCACAACTCAATCCTAACGGGTGACTGTTGGCTAACCCTCTTACATTTCATTCCACAACTCAAAAAATGAAAGTGTAGGCACTGCATTTTTGCATATAAGTCCCGATGATAAGTCTCGCATAGAAACACTACCTCTTTAATATTGGAAGCCGCGAGAAACGGACGTCGGAATGGAAGAGTCAAGAATTGACACTTCTGTTGGATTTAATTCGATAGATTAGCTTCGGGTTCGCTTGTTGGACCTCTGTTTTAAAACACATCTTTAGCCCAAACCCCCGCAAGTCACACACCAAGCCCAAATGGACCAAGCCTACACGCCCAAAACCCTAAGTACACGCCCATAGCCTTCTAAATTAACCAAAACACACATTAAACACATGCATAAATCAAGCCAAATCTCATTCCTAAATTAAAGAAATCCCTTGGATCCCATTCCTAATTAAATCAAATCATATCTCTAACTAAAAGTGAAGAAATCAAATTAAATCAAATCACTTCCCTAATTAAAAGATTTTTCCTTATCACACACTAATTAAAAATATCTCCAATAATTACACAAATCCTTTCCCTTTTTAAACAAGGATAGCTCCCATCCTTTTGCCTATAAAAAGAAGCCTTCACCAACACATCAAGGGGCTAGCTCATTCACACAAAAACACAAAGAAAACAACCTAGGTCATTCTCACGAAATCAACCCTAATGTTCTAAGCCTCTCGAACTCCACTCACTGCCCCTTCGCCACTCACATACTGCCCTCAACGCCTCACTCAAGCCAACTCATCAATCCATACATCAACAGCACTCAAATCACTCACGTAAACTCACGCCAAGAAAGCCACCTACCTTCACACTCCTTCACGCCAAAAGCAGTCTGCTTCACGCTATAAAGCCACTCAATGCACACAGCTCACAAGCCCTCATTCACACCCACACACAGCCACCAATCCATGTACCAAGCAGCCTCACTCACGCCACATATATCTCTAAACCACAACAGCCCCACAACTTCACAAATCAACACGTACCAATCAACCTTCATCCTTCACGCTTTCAACAAACCACACCGCCACCAATCCTCGTAGCAACACATAGCCCTTACGTACCCCTTCATCACTCACTGCCTCACGCCCCAAACAGCCCCCTAATTCACCGAACAAACTACCATAAACTGCACCTTTAAACTGCTGTGAAAATTGCCCAGCTTTACCGCATAAATACCCCCCTGAAACAGTCCAGAATTCGCCTCCAAAACCGCAAAAAATAGTCCATTAAAACAGCAAAAATAGTGACTAAAAAAACATCAGTAAAACGGAGTAAAGACAGTAGTCCAAACAGCAAAACAGCGAAGGAAAATGTTGAACCAGTGAACCGGAGGAGTTACGGAGCATTAACCCTTCTGACGGCCGTGTAACGCACTTCCGAGAGACAACAAAAGAGGTTAGACCTGATGACACCTTCTTTATTTATTATCCTTTATTTTTATTTATTTTAGTACTTTATTTCATATGAGTGTTGTGGATTGGTGCATGATGTGATTTCCGGATGAACGGAATATGTGGTCTCTCTTGTGGTATATCGAATGGAAACCCAGACGTAAATTTCGTAGCCGAATCCGAATGGACGGTAGTGCGGTTTGTACTCGGGATACAATGCCACGTACCACTTGAGAGACACACGTATTTCGTTTCATCCAACCTTGTATTCGAGCATGATTTAGTCTAGTAGATTATTTAGCATGATTTAGTCTAGTATTTTATTTTAAGTATGATTATGTTATTTCTTTATGCATGATTTAGTTCTTTGCTTTCGCATTAGGAATTTAGTTTACGTTTGTGCTTAAATGATTATTTGTTTATTTTTTTGTATTTAATGGTTCAATTAGCTCATTATGTGATGTTGTATGCTTGCCGTTATAATGACTTACTTTCAAAGCATGCAAACTTAGACATAGGATTTACTTTGATGAATGCGAACTAGGCCTAAGTTACTTTTGAGCATATCTGTTGCGTAGATTCGGTTAAGATATTGCACAAATCATTTCATTACAAGTGGCATAAGTAATGGACCATTCCGAACCCAACGGTTTGAGGTCTTCCTTTGCGAGGGGTGAGTGCAGCCTTAAATTTTTGTCCCAGTTCACACTGGGTGGAGACTCCATTTTTATTTCTCCGGTGTAGTCCCCCGTGGGCTACTCCGTACTCCGACCGGGCCGCGAACCTGGAACAGTGTCGCCGATTTCTATGTCCTACAGCCTGACGACTCCACTGGGGATAGAGAATTGGCCCCAAAATAATATCTTGTAATGATTGTGATTTGTGCTTTAGTTAACCGTGTCTACCGTGGGTTGAAGGAGTTTAATCAAAGGCATTATTAAAGCTAGGTAATGGTTTGGTGTCTTCCTTCATTTACTACCTTTCTATAAGGAAAAGTTGTGAAGGCACCTAAATAATCATTACCCGCAGTTCACTGTGACAGACTAATTTGGAGGACTTGTTTTTTATTCCTATCACCAAGGCGATAAGAGCCTAAGAGGCTTGGGTATTTAAGAGAGTTCGTTCCACCCTCCCTCTGGGGAATCTACAATAGGAAATCCATTTGACAGTTAGTCACGCACCATAACTCATTGACACGTACCTTAAGGTATAAAAAAGGTGTGCTCACTTGGTCGCTCGAATCCTTGAGTGGGGAGTCCTAGTTGTTGGCAATCCTTCATCAGTGGGAGCCTTTGTCTACACTCCCGTAAACTCACATGTGAATTGTAGTTGAAAGGAGAACTGTACAAGAGGCAGGCAAATGGTATTCAGCTGAAGTGTTTGAGAAAAGAAGAGGCTCAGAAGGTAATGGAAGAAGTACATGCCGGAGTATGTGGACCGCACATGAATAGGTTGAATTTGTCTCGCAAGATTGTAAGACAAGGCTTCTATTGGTTGACCATGGAGACAGACTGTGTAAAGTTGGTAAAATATTATCATGATTGTCAAGCGCATGGTAACTTGAACTATTTTCCGCACACAGAGTTGCACGGGCTATCAGAGCCATGGCCTTTCTCAGCATGGGGAATTGATATGATCAGAGAGATTCGACCGCACGCATCAAATGGACATCGTTTCATAATAGTGGCAGTGGACTACTTTTCAAAATGGGTGGAAGCCGAGTCATTTCGTAACGTCACAGCAAAGCAGATGGCGAAGTTCATAGCTCAGAACATCATATGTCGATATGGAATGCCGCATCACGTAGTTACAGACAACAGAGTTCAGTTTCAAGGAGAATCAAAGGCAATGCTACAGAGATACGGGATATGACATCACAAGTCATCACCTTACAGATCGCAAGCAAATGGGGCAGTCGAGGCAGCCAATAAGACAATAAAGAAGATGTTAGCCAAAATGACAGAGAACTACAGAGATTGGGCCGACAAACTACCATACGCCCTGTGGGGGTACAGAACATCAGTGAGAATAAAAACAGGAGCCACGCCTTACTCTTTGATCTACATAATGGAAGCAGTACTACCAGTGGAAGTTGAGATACAGTTCATGTGGGTATTAGCAGAAACGGAGTTACCTGAACAAGAATGGGCCTCACAGAGATTCGAACAGTTGGCATTGCTCAATGAGAAGAGAATGAAGTCCTTACATCACATGCAGATATACCAGAAGAGGTTGGCTCAAGCATTCAACAAGAAGGTGCGTCCTATAAAAATCAGAAAGGGTGATCTGGTGCTTAAGTAGTCGAAGCCGTCGACGACAGACCCGAGAGGAAAGTTCAGACCAAACTGGGAAGGACCCTACATCATCCATAAAGTAATGGGAAATAGGGCAGTGAGACCGTCAGATTTGGAAGGGAACGAGTTCACCGAGCCGATCAACGTGGATAGATTGAATCAGTATTTTGCCTAAGAAAAAGAAGACCGAGCAGTCACCGGCAGAAGACCTAACCCAACAGAATAGGAAATTCATTCATGCATGCATACATACAAGTAACGTACTTGCAATTTATGTGTTTGTTCTGTGTTTGCAGGTTTCAGACAAAAGAGAACCGCACAATCACCAGAAGAGAACCGACATGAGGAAACTATAAGCAGACTTAGGGGGCGATCAGAGACATGCGTAGGCACATGGCGCCAAGGAGTACAATGAGGGTCTAACCCATCAGGAACATGGAGTACCTCCATACATGCATACGTACATATCACATGCGCGCGTTTTTTTTATTCTTTTGTTTTGTTTTGTATTCACAGGTTTCGAAGAAGAAAAAAGAGAAAGCAGTAAAGACAAGCCAATCAGGAGCAGCAACAGTACAATCCATTTCAGAAATGAATCAGTATTAGTTTCAGGGATGAGTCCCAGGGTTAAGGCCCATATCAGTCAGTTTCGGGGATGAATCCCAGGGTTGAGGCCCATATCAGTATAGTTTCGGAGATGAATCCCAGGGTTAAGGCTCACGCCAGTATCAGTTTCAGGAAGGAATCTCAGGGGGCGAAGCCCACATTATCAGCAGTCGGAAGGAAGAATTCCATGGAATGAATGAGTGAGAAAAAAAAAGAAAAAGTGAGAAGTCTTTGATAGTTAAGCATATGTCCGGTGATGACACTGTTTTGCTGTAGGGAGAAACCTTAGAAATGATAAGTGCAAGATGTGCTCTCATCCGGTATTCTTAATGGATTGATCTCGGCTAGACTCACGGGCAATTGATTACGGGATCTCAACAGTAGAAGCCTGAGTAGTTGGCAAGATGACTAGTTGAAGAGATGATGGATCAGTGAATGGCCGTTTTCCTGGATGTCCACCCTGGTTAACTTATGCTACGATATATGATATGGTTGGAAATAAAGAAAAAGTCTCTACAATGAAAAGAAAAGAAAAATAGACTGTCTATAACCGATAAGCGTGAAGCTACCTATGGACGAGTATTAGGACCACCATGAGGAGAAATGCTACCTTAAAGGGTAGGTGCGTCAAAGAAGAAAAAAGAAAAGAAAAAAAGAAAAAAGAAAGAAAAAAAGAATGAAAAGAATGAGACAAGAGAAAAAAGAAGAAGACCATATCATGTTGAGTATGACGAAGTAATCACAGAGTGTGATCAAGACATCCAGGTTGGTTAGACCCACTGATCCGATTCTCCGAGAAAAAAATCATCGAGTTGGCTTACTTAAGGAATAAGCTGCGAAAGAGCATTGACACACACACACTAGGAGGCTAGTTTAGATCACTCGTTCAGACGATCGGAGTTGAGTGTATCAAGTACTTTGTAGGTTCTCTGGTTTTAACACGAAGCATTCGTTGAGGACGAAAATATGTTTAGCTGTCAGGATTATCTCGTGAGAGGCAGTACAATATGTTGAAATGAACCATCACATCACTAGTATCAGTCTTGTCGGGTATGGCACTCCGGGGGTGATGCCCATATTAACATCAGTATCAGTTTTGCCGGGTATGGCGCTCCGGGTATGGAGACGCATCAACATCAGTATTAGTCTTGTCGGGTATGGCATTCTGGGGGCGAGGCCCACATCAGCATCAGTATTAGTCTTGCCGGGTATGGCACTCCGAGTATGGAGACACACCAAAATCAGTATCAATTTTGCCAGGTACGACACTCCGGGTATGGAGACACTATTGCGACACTCTGGGTATGGAGACACAACCGCGACACCTCGGGTATGGGGTTTAGCATGCCAGATACGACCTCCGGGTATGGAGACACTACTGCGACACTCTGGGTATGGAGACGCAACCGCGACACCTCGAGTATGGGGTTCGGCATGCCAGGTACGACACTCCGGGTATGGAGACACTACTGCGACACTCTAGGTATGGAGACGCAACCGCGACACCTCGGGTATGGGGTTTAGCATGCCAGGTACGACACTCCGGTTATGGAGACACTACTGCGACACTCTGGGTATGGAGACGCAACCGCAACACCTCGGGTATGGGGTTTAGCATGCTAGGTACGGCACTCCGGGTATGGAGATATTACTGCGACACTCTGGGTATGGAGACGCAACCGCGACACCTCGGGTATGGGTTTTAGCATGCCAGGTACGGCCTCCGGGTATGGAGACACTACTACGACACTCTGGGTATGGAGACGCAACCGCGACACCTCGGGTATGGGGTTTAGCAGTCCGGGTATGGAGATACAACTGCGACACTCTGGGTATGGAGATGCAACCGAGACATATCGGGTATATGGTTTAGCACGCCGGGTATGACGCAACAAAATCAACTCAACTCAAAGCAACATGCAAGTCAAGATGGCAAGCCAGGTAAGTAAAAATGCATTGCATAAACTTTGATAAGATTGTCATTGTCACACACTGCACAAGTCCCATCAAAGTGGGGGCGACTATAGGCAATGCATTTTTACATATAAGTCCCGATGATGAGTCTCGCATAGAGACACTACCTCTTTAATTGTAGAAGTCGCGGGAAACGGACGTCGGAAGGGAAGAGTCAAGAATTGACATTTCTGTTGGATTTAATTCGCTGGATTAGCTTCGGGTTTGCTTGTTAGACCTCTGTTTTAAAACACATCCTTAGCCCAAACCCTCACAAGTCACACATCAAGCCCAAATGGACCAAGCCCACACGCCCAAAACCCTAAGTACACGCCCATAGCCTTCTAAATTAACCAAAACACACATTAAACACATGCATAAATCAAGCCAAATCCCCTTCCTAAATTAAAGAAATCCCATGGATCCCATTCCTAATTAAATCAAATCATATCCCTAACTAAAAGAGAAGAAATAAAATTAAATCAAATCACTTCCCTAATTAAAAGATTTTTCCTTATCACACACTAATTAAAAATATCTCCAATAATTACACAAATCATTTCTCTTTTCAAACAATGATAGCTCTCATCCCTTTGCCTATAAAAAGAAGCATTCAGCAACACATCAAGGGGCTAGCTCATTCACACAAAAACACAAAGAAAACAACCTAGCTCATTCTCACGAAATCAACCCTAATGTTCTAAGTCTCTCGAATAAAGCCTCATTCAAGCCAACTCATCAATCCACACATCAACAGCACTCAAATCTCTCACGTAAACTCACGCCAAGAAAGCCACCTACCTTCACACTCCTTCACGCCAAAAGCAGTCTGCTCCACGCTATAAAGCCACTCAACGCACACAGCTCACAAGCCCTCTTTCACACCCACACACAGCCACCAATCCACGTACCAAACAGCCTCACTTACGCCACATATCTCTTCAAACCACAACAGCCCCACAACTTCACAAATCAACACGTACCAATCAGCCTTCATCCTTCACACCTTCAACAAACCACACTGCTACCAATCCTCGTAGCAACACATAGCCCTCATGTACCTCTTCATCACTCACTGCCTCACGCCCCAAACAGCCCCCTAATTCACCAAACAAACTGCCCTAAACTACACCTTTAACCTGCTGTGAAAACTGCCCAGCTTTACCGCATAAATACCCCCCTGAAACAGTCCAGAATTTGCCTCCAAAAGCGCAAAAAACCATCCCTTAAAACAGCAAAATAGTGACTAAAAAAATAGCAGCAAAACAGCAGTAAAACGGATTAAATACAGTAGCCCAAACAGCGAAACAGCGAAGGAAAATGTTGAACCAGTGAGCCGGAGAAGTTGTGGAGCATTAACCCTTCCGATGGCCGTGTAACGCACTTTCGAGAGACGACAAAAGAGGTTAGACCTGATGACACCTTCTTTATTTATTATCCTTTATTTTTATTTATTTTAGTACTTTATTTCATATGAGTGTTGTAAATTGGTGCATGATGTGATTTCCGGATGAACGGAATATGTGGTCTCTTTTATGGTATATCGGATGGAAACCCGGACGTAAATTCCGTAGCCGAATCCGAATGGATGGTAGTGCGGTTTGTACTCGGGATACAATGCCACGTACCACTTGAGAGACACACGTATTTCGTTTCATCCAACCTTGTATTCGAGCATGATTTAGTCTAGTAGATTATTTAGCATGATTTAGTCTAGTATTTTATTTTAAGTATGATTATGTTATTTCTTTATGCATGATTTAGTTCTTTGTTTTCGCATTAGGAATTTAGTTTACGTTTGTGCTTAAATGATTATTTGTTTATTTTTTTGTATTTAATGGTTCAATATGCTAATTATGTGATGTTGTATGCTTGCCGTTATAATGACTTACTTTCAAAGTATGCAAACTTAGACATAAGATTTACTTTGATGAATGCGAACTAGGCCTAAGTTACTTTTGAGCATATATGTTGCGTAGATTCGGTTAAGATATTGCACAAATCATTTCATTACAAGTGGCATAAGTAATGGACCATTCCGAACCCAACGGTTTGAGGTCTTCCTTTGCGAGGGGTGTGTGCGGCCTTAAATCTTTGTCCCAGTTCACACTAGGTGGCGACTCCATGTTATTTCTCCGGTTTAGTTCCCGTGTGGGCTACTCCATACTCCCGACTAGGCCGTGAGCCTATAACAGCGTCGCCGATTTCTATGTCCTATAGAAAGCTTATGCTACCAACCCTCATTCTTCATGCAGACCTTTTTTTCTTCCCGTTATGACCAGCTTCTTCCCATTTCTTTCCCATTCCATCCATTCTGCTACTGAACTGTTCAACAACCCATGGTTTCCACCTTCCACCATCGTCTTACCACGTAAGTTATTTTTTGCTCTTTTCTTCACAGACGGCGCCAACTGTTAACGGGTGATTTTCATCGCATGGGCAATATCGATATAGTACTCCTGGGACAATCCTCATTCAACCGTGAATTTATTTGGCTATGGGGGGACCAAAGACAAATTTAGTAAAAGGTGAGATAAACACACAGGTTGACAAGAGAGTTTTAACGTGGTTCGGCGGAGTAAGTCCAGCCTACGTCCATGGGCACAAAACGGTGGGGGTTGTTTTTATTACCAAAATGAGGCCAACCTGTTTCCAGGAAGGCTCTAATGAAACCGAGCTGTTTGTTTACAGAATCTTACAGGTAGTGCTCATTTTCTTTTTGCTACCAGTTTTCTCTCTCTTTACAAATGAATCTGACTTTCCTTTATATACTCAGGAATTACAACATTGTTCCCCCAACTTTATGACGTTTCCCGTGTGGTCTCTGACTGATTGATGGGCTCTCTGCCCTAAGACTGTCATTGTCGAAAGTAAGCTTGCCGTCTGACGGTCTGTCACATCACTCTATTTATCTTCTGCCACACGTAATATACTGGATCCAGCCTGTAAAGATCTTTCGAACAGTAACACATATCAGAGATGCCCTGATCACACATCGGTCTCCAAATGATCGGCCAGATGGTTAACCGGGCTACCCAAACTGATCTCGGTCCGACCCAAAACGTCCGAGCTCATTTTCCGTGGTACTGAAGGTGAAACAAAATTGAACTGAGCTATCGGGCTCCTGATGTGGTCGGTCTGAACTGTCATGAACTGTCCGACCCATCTTCCGTGATCGGTCTCTACTCTGATGTGGTCGGTCTCTGAATCTGTACCATACTGTGTGCTCTGGTCGGCCAGATCCGGAAAACTGTGTCCGGACTCTCTTTCTGGCCGAGGAATAACCCAAACCCTCTGAACACTTGACCCTCCAAAAGGAAAATTTCATCTCTGCCCTGGCCGAACTATTCAAAGTACTTGTCACAAAAACACCATCAACAAAAGCTTTTCAAAAAAAATAAAAAATCAAGCGTCTCGTAATTTAACAATTAAGATAAGGGATCTTGAGTAGTAAAATTGAGTAATTATAATTAATATATGTAGAAAAATTTTCTAATATTAAAAGTATTTATGTAATGTTTTAGTGAAAAAGACATGTATTTAATATATGACTTTTAGGAAAGTCACAAATTGAAGAGATAAGTCCCTTAGAGTGAAACTCTATAACATTTTGAGTTGTAAATGTGCATTGAAGAAATATATCCTTTTAAAGGATTACATCTTTAAGCTAAAAGATATCTCTTCAATAGCATTTCTCCATCTCTATATATAGAACCCTTATGTTATTCATTTGGTATTCACTTGGAAAAAGAAAATTAATTGAAGGAGTGCTCATAAATCAAGAAGTCACCAAGAATCATGGGAGAACATTAGCCACAAGATCTGTTGTATACAGAGACGGGGCTAACAAGTTCTTAATGACATAGTGAAAACTCGGCTTGGTATTATCTACATCTACAGAATATTTTACAGGTTATTCTAAATATATATATATATTGATTTTAGGATTGCATTAATTTTCTTAAATTATGCATGTTACAAAAAAATGAATTACAACACATCTCCCCCAACAATATCTTGTGATTATTTTGTAGTCTAAGAATTCTTCAAACAAAAACTTTTATCAATAATATGCCTATCTATGTTAAAGTAGCAGAAAAAAAAAAAAAAGAAAGAGTAATGTTCTAGATATGGTCCAAGGTTGACAAATTAAAAGAACTAACTCGTCCAACTTGATTTAAACAAAGGAGAACATGAATCTTGAGTTATGCATTAATCACATTATATTTAAGAATTGATCACAACTTCGATGGATCATATTCATAGGCCTTCTTCTAGAAGAAACATCTACTACCATGTGCTATAACACAAATAAAGTAAAAACCTTCAAAAGAGAGAATTCGTAAGCCGCACGTGTGAGTTGTGGGCATCCCCTTTGTACGTAATCTTTATCGTGTGTGTGTGTGTGTATATATATATATATATATATATTTCCAAAATAAAAAAAAAATCTGAAAATGCAGAATCTAAATACGTTTTTTTATTTCATAAGATTATATATCACGCTCAATGTCCCTGACAGAACAATTAGAAAATCGAATAATACCGTTACAAAAAAGAAAATGTGTAAAGGAAAAAAAACAAGTGACTATATATATTGAACCAGTCTTTTAAAATCGGGTTCGGTTTATCGACCCGGGATGATGAGATGGTCAAGGGTCAAAATCAGATCGGGGATCGACCCGAGTTTACCAATAAACTATATATATATATTTTACAAAAAATATAAAAACCCTAAATTAATAGAAAATAAAAAATAAAAAATTGGCCCAAAAACTCTTTGAACCCAGATCGGATCACCGATTCAATGGTTGAATTGGATGATTTGGCGAATTTGATGCCAATTCAAATGCTCTCGTGACTAAAGGACTCACTCGGACCGAATCTTATATCGAATCCCGATTCAACGGTCTAGTCCGTATTTTAAAATACCGTATTGAACTCTCTCTCAAATGTTTTTTCTTTTCATAAAATTATTAGGGTTTGAGTTTTTATTTTTTATTTTTTATTTATTTTTATTTTTTAAAAACAAAACAAAACAAAATAGTGGAATCATTTTGCATTGGACAACATGCCGAAGTGTCTAATCAGAAAGCCGTAGGATACTATATAATAATAATACTAATAATATTATTATTAGTAGTAGGGCTATACTTATTTATAATATTGTACAATTAAATTTGTGATAAAATAACAATTTAATATTGTAAATTTTAAAATATATATTTTATTATTAAATTTATGACAAAATAATATTATATTACTGAAATTATATAAAATCTGACATTTTACTTCTTTTCCGTTATTTGACCGCTAGTTAACCTTAGCTGACTTTTGATTTTTCCGTTAAAATCTTAATTAACAGTTATATTTTAATAATTAATAATTACCTAATAGAAAATAATAAAATATTAGATTTTATATAATTTCAGTAATATAATATTATTTTATAATAATTTTAATAATAAAATATAATATTTTAAAATTCACACATATCCAATTATTATCTTACCATAAATTTAATAATTAAATCTAAAAAACCCTTATTATTATTGTTATTATATTTCTATGTATATTTTTTTAATTCAAGAAAGAGAAAGAGAAAGAAGGCATCAACAAATGCATCGACTGCAATAAAAGCACAAAAAAAAAAGGTGATAGCTTGCCCCACTAGAACTCTCGATACAGAAAGGATCATTGCTTGCGTTTAAAAGTAGTGAAAAGCAATGACCCCATGTCACCCCCATTTATGGTGACATACAATTACGAGGACCCATGAACAAGATTTGTCAATTTTTAATTTTTATTTTTTTAATTTGGTTACTTAGCCTAAATTTGACTTGGTGGTTCTTGCCTAAGGAGCAAAAACAGTTGAAGCATTGTTGTGGCGCAAAGTTGCGGCAATTGGGGCCCCTCCTTTATGCATTCAATATCAAAAAAAGGGTTCTGTTTATCAGTCACTGTTACCCGCATGGGCTCGATTTGCTAGCCATCCATATCTCCATTATTGTCAAACATCAGCAATTATTTGTTGAAATTTTGGAGTTTTTTTTTTTTTTGAATTCCGTAATCAAATCATTCCATATGAACTTAAATGGAGCAGGTAAAATTTCCGATTGTCATAGACTCTTACAAGAAGTGAATTCGAATCTAAGACTTGAACAACTAAATCATAAGTCTTATGCCATCAAACCACACTCAGTGGCCACAAAATCTTGGAGTTTCGATTATGAAAGTACGACTTTTTTTAATGACTTTAAATATCTCAAGTTGTATTTTTAACGTTTCCGGTTTCCCTTTGTAAAAATTGTTTATATGCCAATTAAACTTGTGTTTTTGAAACTAAATTGCTTTTAATATTCATTACTTTGTTAATTTGTTGTTTGGTTAGTTGGAGACTAAAAAGAACTTAACAAAGCAGATAGATAAATCACAGAGTTTACGTGGTTCGACGAAGAGTGACTCATACTTATGTCTAGGGGAGAAAGATGGGTATTTTATTATTACTCGCGGTCAAGACCGACCCGAGCTACAATGGAGAAATGAAATCACAAAGTGATAAAACACATCAAGTCTTACACAATCTTGGTACAATTCACTCAAGGGGTAGGGTGACCGACCAACTTTCCCTCTTTATCACTAGTTCTTAAGCTCTTAACTTTTTACAAGTTATGAGATGCAAAAAATTCTAACCCTTGAATATGAGACTTCAACCCCTTTATATAGTCTTCCAAATTCACTGTTTCACTGCCTCTGACGTCATCTCATATAACATTGTCATCATTATCGTCACAATTCTCCTTAAATTGGCCAATCAGATCAACATGTTTCAATGTTACTGCACCGACCTATAGGGGTATGTGGCAGCTCTGCTATGCCACCTCATTGTCATTGCACCGGCCTATGACAGTTGACAAGGGCTATTTCCAATGAGAAATCATTACTCTTCTAGAAGTTTATCTTCTCACCTAGGGCATACGTCGTATGACTCCAATAGAGGTCAGCATGTGATCCCATTTTCGTTCATCGGTCGACATATTGAGCCGAAAGATACTATCAAAGCTCCATTTACCTCTCTCAACTAGGTCGGGTTGGAATTCATCGGGTCGGTTTCAGTAAATCCCAAGAGAACCTCAAATCCATCACTTCTTCATGAATTACCCGCCCAATCAGTATCACAATAGGTTGTTAAGTGATAAAAAATGGTGTATAATATTATTGACGGCTGATTTTGGTCTCAAGGCAATACGAGAATATTACTCCCGAGACAATCCTCCCTCAATAGTGAATTTGTTTGGTTATGGGGGACCAAAAGCAAATTTAGCAAAAGACAGATAAATACACCAATCGACAACGAGTTTTAACGTGGTTCGGCGGATCTTGGTCCGACCTACGTCCACGGGCACAAAAAGGATGATACTTTTATTACTCAAACACGCTTCTCAGCTCTGCTTCTTGTTTTTTACAAGTCTGATGGTAATGATTATGATTCTCCCTCCTCATTCTCATCTCAACTTTCAACTTGTTCTCCTCTTATGCACACTCTACCCTTCTATTTATAATAGTGTAGAAATCATATTCCTATTTGTACAAGAACTTCCTAGTTGAAACAATTTCCCTTTCCCATAAGGATTCCTAGTCAAAAACTATATTCACTTCCCCATACCCTATTAGAATAGGATAACTTATCTCCTTACCCCATAAGAACAGGATAACTTATCCCTTTATCCCATAAGAATATGATAACTTATCCCCTTACCCCATAAGAATAGGATAACTTATCCCATTATCCCATAAGAATAGGATAACTCATCTCTGGAACATATCTCGCTATCTGGTCGGTCTTCATGAGGTCGGTCATGATAGTCCTTTGAACTGAGAATGCTGCTGTCGATCTGATAATGCCCGGTCATCTGAACCCAAGTGCTCGGTTTACCGATCGTAAAGTGCTCAGCCCCTCACTCATGTGGTCGGGTCGGTATTTAATGGTCTCGATCAAGAAGGGATTTACCCTTTTACCCCTGCCGTACTGCTTAAATATCATAGTGCTTAAAAACACCATCAACATCTATCCCCTAGTTCTCGGTAACAACGAGTTCGCTAGTTGATGCCGGGTGTCACGGGCCAAACTTTGGTATCACCAAGTTGGGTCCGTGCGGCACTTGTTAGCGTTGCACCTAACAAGTCAGCCTAGAATCGACCCTGCAAGGTCGTGCCCATGGTTAGCCATTAATAGAATGGAACATTATTAGGCAACAAAGTAAAGCATACATCGATAAGCACACATCCACAAGGCATGAGATAATGAAACACGTATGAGGCATACTAGATACACATTCAAGCAACACAATTGGACATAGCAATTGTATGGGCCAAATTTGGTCCAAGGGCAATTTCGACATTTTACTTCGGGCCCAATACTAGGCCCCCAGCACGAATCCGAGCCCAAGTTACCATCACAGATTCTCACTAAATGAACCCCAAGGTTTGATGTACATAAAGGCCCAGAGATCCACAAACCTAGGCCCAATAAAGTATCACACGCCCAATCCATAATCAAAGGCTCACCCAACGCCAACCCACGTAACGCCCAAAGTCATAAACACCATTCATGAACCCATCCGTTCCAACCTACTACAAACGGGCAAAAGGCAGTAATAACTCCTCATGAAGTTGATCTAACGGATGAGCAATCAAAGAGCGATAAAGACACATTATTACAACAGGTATATAGGGAAAACGAGGCCAGGGAAGGGGGACTCGGATCTCTCATACTCACAGCTCAATACTACTCTCTTCTCAAGCTCATCACACCTCCGACTAACCGCCCTCACGGCACCCTACGAGGCTCAAGGTATTATCCAACCTTTGACTTCCCACATTCCAACTCCTTGGTACCTTCACTGACTTGAGCGTCGGAGTGCCCCCGGCACCCACCACACCGGTGGGCAGTGCTCCCGCTCATTCTACATCTTTGTTTTGCAGGATCACCGGTGCCCCATTTCATGAAATCTCAATTGTGGACCTCGGGTGAAAACCAGCGTCTACAATTTGGCGCCCACCGTGGGGCCCTAGCGATTCATGGCATGCAAAGATCTCTTCATCTACCACTCGTATGGTGTCGTGCAGCGAGCAAACACTAGATCTCGTGATCACTTAATTAGTCATTCTCCCAGAATGATCACAAACATAGGAGCACATATCTTCAACCTCCCAAAAGCCCGAAGCTACGGGTGACCTCAACAATCCTATCATTAGATTCTGGTCAAACTTACCAGGTATGGCTTACACTTTTAATAAAGTCATAGTCGATATTAGAAAGGCACGAAACTCATAATAGGTGTCATGGTTTGGGACTTGTTATGGATTGTCCCAGTCGATACTGCATTATATAGCTAGATAATTATTATGGGTGTCCCGGTCAACATCAATATGCGGCTTGGGAGTCGTAATAGATCTCAAAATTGGTATAACAATTTATAGTATGAAACTTGTTTTGGGTATCCTAATCGACACAATAATCTACAACTACAGGAATATTTATGGACGGCTCAATCGACATTTCTAATGTCTAGCATATGACTTGTTAGAGATCTTCCACTCGACATTTGTTTGTTGTTGAGGATGCCCCAATTGATATTACTTTATGTAGCTTGTCACTTGTTAAAAATTATACTCGACACCCCACATAACATCTGCTTAAGATTCTCATTCGACATGAGATGGGAGAAGACTTAATTTGACTGAGGCACCATTAGATAAAATAGAGCCCAATTGCTTATGTGATAGAATAAATTGCCAACAACTTCAAACTACATGGGGTGATTAATATCTCATTCAAATGACATAAATAGATAGTCATTTTCTCCATTCGAAAAGGTGGTCATCAATTCCTCACTACATCTAAATATTGATATTTTCTCCAAACAACAAATAACATTATTATCCCACCGAAACCATTTCCTCCAGACTACTTGGGTGTAGTGTAATCTTCCCCAAACTACATTGATAGAATGTCGTCTGTTCTTTAAGATGTGGAAGGATATCATCTCTTCCACGGAGCAAGAGTAGAGGGATTGTATTGTTCTCTTGAAGATACGAAAAGGTCTCGTAGACTGAGTGGAGAACCTTTTGAACCTTCACCAAGTCCATTCAATCGTAGACTCATGGATTCTTATCGAATCCAGTAGGGTAGACTCCCTGACCTCCATTTGGTTCAGAAAATAATTTCTTCATGGACATTCCACGTGTCCAGATTACCATTAGCTACAGACGCCGGCTCAAAATCCACAAAAACCGTGAGGGATCAACCTCGACAAAAAAAAAAAATCAAATCCATAACACATGGCTTGAGTCCATTTCACTCAGCCCATGCCGTAAATTCAACAAGGCCCACTCGTGTAGTCAATGATTTCAATCCACAGCCTGACATCATTTTATTGAAACACTATTGCCTATTGTTGACTCTGCTATACCTTTGAGGCATTCTCTCGAGCAGTTGGCAGGCATTACTTGGTTCCACACGAGAGAGTCGTTGGCCAAATTTCATACCACTATTACATTCAAATTGCCACAAGAATACATGGAAAGTTTCGATCGTTACAAAAATAAGTAGATAAGTGCCGGATAAGATGCTTGCAATATCGAGCCTCCTAGTACCAACTCTCTTGAGAGGAGAGGGAAGTGATATAGTTTTGGTCACTTAGTAGCTTGGTTCAGTCGACATGTACCGAAGAACAGCACCCACAGGCGATCAATTTCGACTAAACATGTGCCTTTTATATAGAGAGAGACGAGTCATACAACGTATATACACCTAGCCAAAGTGCACACTTGTTAGAATTGAGCAACGTAAGTATCATACAACCGATATGAGTGTGTCCCGAAATGTGAACCCCTTCCAGTCGACCTGCCTCAACCCAATAACGTGGATATCCTCCAACAAATGAGCATGAGAATGTCCTTCAGTCGACAGACGTGAATCCAGTAATTCACATGGTTCCAGTCAACGAGCACGCTCATGCTTGGTTTGGATTGCTGAGACTGGGCTAGAAGGACCTACGGCTTCATCATCTTTCTCGACAAGTCTCCTGAAGGCCCACATGACCACCACATTTCTCCTCTGTCGTCTGATCTCCACCGACACCATCCCCAAAAAAAAAAAAAAAAAAAAAAAAATGGCTTTTGCTGAAGATTCACTAAACCTTCGGTACACCCAAAAATGCATGCAGCGCAAATGGTAAAAGAATTAACAAAATTTCAGTTGTTGAATCGAAACATTAGTACCCTTCACGGCTCACCAATGCGACACGCCTTCACGCTCCATCGATACAAAGTACTCCTCTCGATCTCCCGCGAGATGGCGACCATGAGACTTATGGAGATCGCCACCAATTCCCTCCATAAAACCAGTCTGAGAGGCTCCTCTCAGCAATCAGTCGACACGATGAGTGTGAAGGAGAATTGCAGTACAAATTCATCGTGTGGTAGAGTGTGAAGGAGAATTGCAGTACCAATTCATCGTGTGGTAGACGTGTGGTGAGGGGGTGATATCATAACTGATTGGAATATTGGGACGACCTGGAATCGGGCTCTTGGTATCAGATGTTGAATTTGTTTGTATCCTTTATGGCAACGTTTTTGGTGTTTTATTCACGATGAAATCACTCTTCTTGTCGTCTACTAAGGCTTTCTGTGTACTTCTGGAGTGCAGTAGCCCCATTAACCACACTAAATCCAATGGCAACAGTGAATAAGAGTACCGAAAGCTTAATTGGGCTTGTTGTCGCATGGGTTGATGTGGGACTATTGAACTTTTAATCGGGCCTCTCAACATTGTAAAAATGAAAATCTAGATTAAAAGGATGCTTCAATTGAAGATTCTTCATGTGGTGGTCGTCCCACTCGATACTGCATTAGGCATAAGCCAAATTTCCCACTCGACACTACACGTGTGACGGTTGTACTTGTTAAAGATCACAATCGACATTACCATGAGAAGTTTGGCAATCATTGAACGCCCTCATTGACTTATATCTCATTCATACTACATATATGGTCCTTGTAGAATGAGGAATAAAGACCCTTATTGACATGTGTCTCATTCACACTACATATATGATCTCATAGAATGAGAAGGAAAAACCCACAAGGAACTTCATCATGCCTAGAAACACATTTTCCAGTAGAGAAAAGAATCTCTAGTATATTCGTCAGGCCTAGTAGGATGTAGAGTAATAAACTTGATAGATAGACATTCATCAAATCCACACGACACGCCCATTCGACAGTAGAATTATGACCTTCATAAGGTCTTGTAGTATGAAGATTTTCATAGATATTCATTAAGTTCATTTCACCGTGCTCTCATGGACCTATTTCAGCTCTAGTAGTATGAGAAAGAAAGACTCTTGGACAATTATCAGGTCTGTATAGAGTAAAGATTCTCATAGACCTTCACCTGGTCTAGTAGAGTAAAGACTATCCTGAACCTTCATCTGGTTCAGTCGACCGGGGACATCCCCCATGGCTCTTGTAGAGTCACCATTTAACCTTCATCTGGTCTAGAAAAATTTTGAAGACTCCCCTGGTCCATGACCAGTAGTATGGAGATTGTCCTGGTCTCATTAAAGTCCAGTCGACCGGGGACATCCCCCATAGACTCATGTCGAGTCAAGTTGTAGACATGGATCACACATGTCGTATGACTTATATCCTCCTGGATTCATCAAGTCCAGTCGACCGGGGACATCCCCCATAGACTCATGTCGAGTCAAGTTGTAGACATGGATCACACATGTCGTATGACTTATATCCTCCTGGATTCATCAAGTCCAGTCGACCGGGGACATCCCCCATGGACTCATGTCGAGTCAAAGTTGTAGACATGGATCACACATGTCGTATGACTTATATCCTCCTGGATTCATCAAGTCCAGTCGACCGGGGACATCCCCCATAGACTCATGTCAAGTCAAGTTGTCGACATGGATCACACATGTCGTATGACTTATATCCTCCTGGATTCATCAAGTCCAGTCGACCGGGGACATCCCCCATAGACTCATGTCGAGTCAAGTTGTAGACATGGATCACACATGTCGTATGACTTATATCCTCCTGGATTCATCAAGTCCAGTCGACCGGGGACATCCCCCATAGACTCATGTCGAGTCAAGTTGTAGACATGGATCACACATGTCGTATGACTTATATCCTCCTGGATTCATCAAGTCCAGTCGACCGGGGACATCCCCCATGGACTCATGTCGAGTCAAAGTTGTAGACATGGATCACACATGTCGTATGACTTATATCCTCCTGGATTCATCAAGTCCAGTCGACCGGGGACATCCCCCATAGACTCATGTCGAGTCAAGTTGTCGACATGGATTACACATGTCGTATGACTTATATCTTCCTGGACTCATCAAGTCCAGTCGACCGGGGACATCCCCCATAGACTCATGTCGAGTCAAGTTGTAGACATGTATTGCACATGTCGTATGACTTATATCTTCCTGGACTCATCAAGTCCAGTCGACCGGGGACATCCCCCACAGACTCATGTCGAGTCAAATTGTAGACATGGAATACACATGTTGCTGGACTTATATCTTGACCTTCATCTGGTTCAAATCGATTGGGTACTTCCCTAAAGGCTCATGTAGAGTCAAGCTCATAACCTTACATTCGTTTAACCAATGGGCAAGCATCAACACTCGGGTATCCCTACATACTATGGCCTCGCCCCGAGCTACACATGCATCAAGTACTCTCCAAGCCAAGGACTCCCTGACTTAGAGAGTAGGGGACAAACTGTATGGGCCAAATTTGGTCCAAGGGCAATTTCGACATTTTACTTCGGGCCCAATACTAGGCCCCCAGCACGAATCCGAGCCCAAGTTACCATCACAGATTCTCACTAAATGAACCCCCAAGGTTTGATGTACATAAAGGCCCAGAGATCCACAAACCTAGGCCCAATAAAGTATCACACGCCCAATCCATAATCAAAGGCTCACCCAACGCCAACCCACGTAACGCCCAAAGTCATAAACACCATTCATGAACCCATCCGTTCCAACCTACAAACGGGCAAAAGGCAGTAATAACTCCTCATGAAGTTGATCTAACGGATGAGCAATCAAAGAGCGATAAAGACACATTATTACAACAGGTATATAGGGAAAACGAGGCTCCAGGGAAGGGGGACTCGGATCTCTCATACTCACAGCTCAATACTACTCTCTTCTCAAGCTCATCACACCTCCGACTAACCGCCCTCACGGCACCCTACGAGGCTCAAGGTATTATCCAACCTTTGACTTCCCACATTCCAACTCCTTGGTACCTTCACTGACTTGAGCGTCGGAGTGCCCCCGGCACCCACCACACCGGTGGGCAGTGCTCCCGCTCATTCTACATCTTTGTTTTGCAGGATCACCGGTGCCCCATTTCATGAAATCTCAATTGTGGACCTCGGGTGAAAACCAGCGTCTACAGCAATTGGAAATCAAAAGGAAGCATGTTTCATTAAGCAAGCCAACTAAGGGCGAGGGAGTACACAGCTAAAGCCCCTAGTATGCTGGTGGCCAAGGCCCTTCTAAGGTGCCCGGGTCACCCCCCTAAAGTGGTTTTAAAGACATTGCACAAGTGTCACTAGGAAACACACATGACGCTTGAGTTGTCACACCCCATAAAATAGAAAATAAGAATAATTACAAAGTGCACACTAGCACCACACGCAAGCGGCCATGGGCAAGTCATTGGCCCTGGACAAGCTTGGAGTGTAGGTGCGTTACATCATCCCCCACTTAATCTGTCGACGTCCTCGTTGACACATCTGAACCGCTCCTCCTCTGCTCTTCTCCACGGTGCTGGTAGGCTTGAAACTCTTCACTCTGCTGCTTCAGTTGGTGCAGGTCTTCGGCTCTCTTGTCTTGACGCTGAAGGGTTGTAAAGTCTTCAATCTTCTGTGCAAACTGCTGCAGGTCTTCGACTCTCTCCCAACTTGTCTCTTCATCTCCCAGGTCTCTCCACCTCACTAGGAATTCCTTTCCCTGTTTCTGGTCTCCGGGCGCCTCCCTTTCTGCCAAAATCTCTTCAACTTCCCTCGTGGTTCTCTTCTTAGTTGGTTCTTCAATTTCCGGTCTTCGTAGTTGGTTGCGAGTTACATCATTATTGTCTGCATGAAAAGGTCTCAATCTGCTGACATGAAAAACTGGGTGCATCTTCATCCACGCCGGAGTCTCGACTTTGTATGAAGCTTTTCCCACCTTCTTAAGAACGGCAACTGGCCCTTCATATTTCCTCACCAATCTCTTGTCTTTGTTCCCTCTGAACCGCATTTGTTCTGGATTTAACTTGATCAACACCAAATCCCCAGGTCGGAATTCTAAGGGTCTTCTGTGCTGATCGGCCCACTTCTTCATCCTCGTGGAAGCCTTCTCCAAATAAGCTCGAGCAATTTCTGTATTGGTTCTCCATTCCTTAGTGAAGTTGAAAGCTCGTGGGCTCTTCCCGGAATACTCTGTCACTGTGTGTGGGAGTAGAGGTTGCTGACCCATCACAATTTCAAAGGGTGTTTTGTTGGTGGCGGAACTCTTTTGAGAGTTGAAGCAAAATTGGGCAACATCCAGAAGTTGTACCCAATTTCTCTGGTTGGCATTAACGAAGTGGCGTAAGTACTCCTCCAGCATCCCATTGAATCTCTCTGTCTGTCCATCAGTCTCGGGGTGGTAACTTGTTGACATGTTTAGTTGAGAACCCAGTAGTTTGAAGAGTTCAGACCAGAAAGTTCCCGCAAATCTCTGATCTCGATCACTCATAATCTGTCTAGGCACGCCCCAATACTTCACCACGTGTTTGAAGAATAATTTGGCAGTGTCTTCCGCCTTGCAGTACTTAGGTGCTGGTATGAATGTTGCATATTTGGAGAACCTATCAACAATTACCAATATGTTGGTTAGTTCCCCAATTTTTGGAAGGTTGGTTATGAAATCAAGGGAGATGCTCTCCCATGGCCTGTTGGGAACACTCAACGGTTCCAACAATCCAGGGGTCTTCAACTTCTCTACTTTATCCTGCTGACAAATGAGGCATGTCTTGGTATACTCTGTCACATCATCTCGCATCTGAGGCCAATAGTATCCTTGTTTTAATAACGCATGAGTTCTCTGCCAACCCGGATGGCCGGCCCATAAAGTATCGTGACATTCCTTTATGAGAATCCTCCGGAGGTTTTCTGACTTGGGAACATACAAGCGGTTCCCTTTTGTCCACAAAACCATTGTGTGGGCCACAACAAACAAGCATAAATAAATGTCAGCCTAAGACAGAAGAGGTCTTACTCACATTTTTTGGATCCGTTGTCTTTCTTGCAACTCTACAAGGGTCACTACAAGTAAGGCTCTTCTTAATACGTCCTCTCTGCATCTCAGCATTCCACGCATCCGACCGGATGACTTCCGCTATCAACTTTGGTCGACCTCAAAAACCGAATGGTCTATGTACACACTGAGATAGACTTCTTTCACCAAGTCTTCCACCTGCTCCCGCAGGTCTCTGCACCCATTCGTTGCATGTCCCCTTACGTTATGGTAAATACAGTATGCCCTATTATTTCCCTCCTCAATCGGGAACCTTCTCAAATTAGGCTCGGCCAACAGACCTTTATCCTGGATTTCTTGAACTATCTGGTGAAATCCCTGACGATCAGTGATTTCCATCTTCTGCCATCGTCTTACTACGCGAGCTGCTTTTTGTTGAGTTCCCCACAGACGGCGCCAACTGTTGACGGCTGATTTTGGTCTCAGGGCAATACGAGAATATTACTCCCGAGACAATCCTCCCTCAATAGTGAATTTGTTTGGTATGGGGGACCAAAAGCAAATTTAGCAAAAGACAGATAAATACACCAATCGACAAGGAGTTTTAACGTGGTTCGGCGGATCTTGGTCCGACCTACGTCCACGGGCACAAAAAGGATGATACTTTTATTACTCAAACACGCTTCTCAGCTCTGCTTCTTGTTTTTTACAAGTCTGATGGTAATGATTATGATTCTCCCTCCTCATTCTCATCTCAACTTTCAACTTGTTCTCCTCTTATGCACACTCTACCCTTCTATTATAATAGTGTATAAATCATATTCCTATTTGTACAAGAACTTCCTAGTTGAAACAATTTCCCTTTCCCATAAGGATTCCTAGTCAGAAACTATATTCACTTCCCCATACCCTATTAGAATAGGATAACTTATCTCCTTACCCCATAAGAACAGGATAACTTATCCCCTTACCCCATAAGAATAGGATAACTTATCACATTATCCCATAAGAATATGATAACTCATCTCTGGAACATATCTCGCTATCTGGTCGGTCTTCATGAGGTCGGTCATGATAGTCCTTTGAACTGAGAATGCTGCTGTCGATCTGATAATACCCGGTCATCTGAACCCAAGTGCTCGGTTTACCGATCGTAAAGTGCTCGGCCCCTCACTCATGTGGTCGGGTCGGTATTTAATGGTCTCGATCAAGAAGGGATTTATCATTTTACCTCTGCTGTACTGCTTAAATATCATAGTACTTAAAAACACCATCAACAAATATAACCCGTGATTTATATAACCTTTTAAGTAACCAAGTACTCGCTTTAAGGCTACTAAATGTGGTTTTCTCGGATTGTTCATGAATTGACAACTGATTAACAGCATAACAAATGCCTGATCGTGACAAAGTACAATAATATAGTGCGCCTATAATGCTACGGTATTTAGTTGGATCTGCGAGTAGAGAACCATCTTGATGTATTTAGTCTGACTGAGATGTAGGCCTGCAGCACTACGTTTTTCTTCAACACCAAGAAAATAACTCAACTCACCAAAGTCCTTAATACTAAAAACCTTGTTAAGTTCATGTATAATATCATTGATAACTTAAGAATCAAAACTGATGATTATTATATCATCAACATATACTGACATAAATTCTGAGGCTGTAATTATATCATCAAAACCGATGATTATTACTTTTAGTGGCAAAAATTTATTTCGCCACTAATATTTTTTGTGGCGCGTTTTTAGTGGCGATATTATATTTCGCCACTAATATCTTTAGTGGCGAAAAAATGACTTTTAGTGGAGAAAAATTTCCCCACTAAAAGTCAATTTTCTTGTAGTGCTACTTAATTTAATACATTTGTAAAATAATAATTAAATTTATATTTTATATATTTATTGTGATTTTTATTTCCTATGTAGGTAAAATAATATTTTGGATGCATAACAAAATGGACGTGACATTTTGATTTTGGAGGCCAAAAACTTAAAATGGAGTTCAAATAATGTACAATTTTTGAAATTCTAAATTTGTGTAATTTTTATATTTTGGCCATAACTTTTTATTCCGATATCGGATTGAGTCGATTCTAGTTCCAGATGAAAGAAGACTCAAATATCTACAACTTTGTTGTTAACAAGATTTTCTAATTCTAAGGTTTTCAAAACCGAAATTGACGAAAAATTCAATGTGTGTTATATGTAATTATTAAAAAAATTGGTAAAGGGTTCCATCCACCTTTCGGAGGTGGATGGACCATGTCTCTTTCTTAAATTACAAATTACAATTACCTTCAATAATTACAGTTTACAATTGTTGAAGAGTTGAGCGTCCTCTATAAATAAGAGGATGCTCAACTCTTAAAATTTCTTACTTTCTTCTGATTTTCTCTTGTAGAATTTGGGAGAGAGTGTCTTAAGTGTTTCATTTTTTTAAGCTTTCTTGTAAATTTTTTCAGTAATAAAATCATGTGTTTTCATTCAAATCATGAGTAACTAATTTCATCTTACTGGGATAAAGGGTGAAGCTCTTAATATGAAAATATAGATTAATCTTATTTATATTATAATATATAAATTATAATCTAATGATTAATATTTAATTTAAATCTGAATTAATTATTGCAAACTTTGTTACCGCATATATGTCTGGTTTTATTTATTTGGCATAATTGAATATCTGACTGTAAGAGTGGCGATGGGTCTGGCCGGGCCTAGGCTTTGATTAGCCCGGTCTGAGCCCGGCAAGGAAAATATTGGCTCGGGTTCGGGCTTTATCCGGCCCTTTTTTTTAAAAAAAAAAAATTGGTAAATAATTAAAAACATACAAATACAAAATACATTCACACTATATGCAAGATAATTCACAAATACATCAAAAGTTTCATCAATAATTTTGGGAATTAAGGCTAGGACAACAGTTACAGTATATTAATATATATATGATTTTTATTTTTTGTTTAAGTCTAGCCTGTGCCGGCCCCCAGCTTAATATGTTGAGCCCGGCTCGTGCCCGAGCTTGAGCCGAGATTCTAAATCTAGGGCCCGGGCTTTTCTGCCATCTTTATCTGACTGGACTTATCACTTCAAACAATTCACTTTTTTTTTTCACTCGAATTATTATTTTATCTTATTAAATATACTCTATGTGGATCGATCCCGGACTTACATGGTTATTTTATTACTTCGATACTCTTATACTTGAGAGTAAAGAACCAATTTGTGAGTATGTCAAGTTTTTGGCGTTGTTGTCGATGAATATAATTTAGTAGATAGAATAATAATTTAACTTCCTTGTATTTTTTTTTCTTTTCTTTCATTTTCATTTTCATTTTATTTTTATTTTGTATTTTGTATTTTCATTTTTTTTGTTGGATTTTTTTTACATCTCATTTTTTTCTTCTTTGCATTTATGTAGATTGAATATGTCCTGATTGATCACAAATAAATTCTAAACCCAGACACCCACATACAGACAAACCATGTACTTTATTCTTCAAGGTTACAGGAGACAGAAATCTCAATTAAAATGGATCTTGCATTTTACCAAAGAATTTCTTGATTCATCCCTATCTAGAGATTCTTCCATAATTTTTTGTGAGGACCTAATTCGAGAAATTGAGACATGTGAACGAGAAATTCAATTGAGATATGAATTGACAAGAATCAGATGACGTTTTTAGGATCTAATCATTACATTTTTACTTTTTTCTCATTTATTTTTATTTTTATTTTTTTTTCACTTGTTTATTATTATTATTTTTTCTTTTTGTAAGTATTGCATTTGCATATTTAAATTTTAGCACATAGTCTGCATTTAGGTTGCATGAAACATTGGTCTCGATTATCTAGCGATAGATTAAATAGAGAGTCTCTATCACCTTTATCGTCAGTCAAAATGGCCGAGAACCCAAATGAAAACCCACCTGCCCGAAATGAAAATCCAGTTAATCAGGTAAAAAATGAGTCTCAGCATGACGATCTTAATCATCCTAGGACACCCAGACAATTCATTAATCCCACTTAGGACGAGATCACCATCTTGCATTATTCCCCCCCAAATGCATCACGTTTCAATTTGTAAACCATATGTCATCTAACTTTTACCCACATTCCACGGTCTAGAATTAGAAAACCCTTATCAACACTTAAGGGAATTTGAAGAGGTATGTAATACTTGCACATACCAAAATTACAGCATGAATATAATTCGACTCAAGTTTTTTCCTTTTTCGTTAAGGCATAAAGCTAAAATTTGGCTACATAACCATAGGTCATGATCCATCAGAACATGAGATAATTTACAATAGTAATTTCTTAAGAAATTCTTTCCCCATCACATGACAAACTCCTTTAAGATGAGAATTACAAATTTCACACAAGAGTCGGGGGAAACACTTTATTATTATTTGGAGAGATTTAAAGAGATATTGAATGTTTGTCCATATAACGGGTTTGAAACATGGAAGCTGGTTTACTATATCTACGAGATTTTAACACCCCAAGGTAGAAAATTAGTGGAAATGATATGTAATGGTGAGTTTAGGGACAAAAATCCTGAAGATGTACTAGATTACCTAGAACACATAGCAGAGAATGCACAACAATGGGACACAATTGGCATTTATGAGTCGTCTGTAAAACCACAGTCATCTGGTAGAGCTATGTTTAACCTTAGGGAAGACCTTGACATTTCTGCTAAATATGCATCTCTAGCTAAAATAGTTGAGGCATTAGAAATGAAAAGAGTGATTATGTCAAGTGAATTTAAGAAGTCACATGTCATATATGTAATTCAAATGAACATGTCACACAAGTTTGCCCAACTTTCCCAGCCTAGCAAGAATGTCTCCATGACCAAGTCAGTTCCATAAACACATTCAAGAGACCAAATCCAAACCCATAATCTCAAACCTACAATTCTGGTTGGAGAAACCATCCAAACTTCAATTGGAGGAATGCTAACCAAGCACAAGCATCGCAACAACCTCTCTAGGTACACCAGAATTTCCAAAATTCCTAAAATTATGCACCATATGTCTCACCGCTTAGGAAAACCCTTGAGGAGACCTTGAATGCATTCAATGAGAAACAAGAAGCCATTGATAACCAAAATGTACAAAAATTGATTGATTTGAAAGATACTTTTACCAAAATCACATCTGCATTGACCATTAATGAGAAAAGAAAGTTTTCTTCACAACCATAACCAAACCTTAAGAGTCATCAAAACCCTCACGATAGTAGTTCTGGTAGTCAACATATAAACCAAGTCAAATTTGTTATTACTCTTCGTAGTGGTAAGGTCACACACAGACCTATTCTTGAACCTCGTGAAGTTGAAATTAAATTAGAATCAGATGGTAAGGAAGGGGTTGATGAACCATTACGTATCGTTGATGATAATAATTTTCCTCATACACCTCAATTTCCTCAAAAATTAAAAATAAAGAAATTGAACCATTCCCAATATATATATGAAATATTCAAATAAGTGAAGGTCAATATTCGTTTGTTAGATGTGATCCAACAGATACCATCTTATGCCAAATTTCTGAAAGTCTTTGCACCGTTAAAAGAAAACATCAGGTAAGAAATAAAGCTTTTATAGCTGAACATGTAAGTTCCATTCTCTCAATCAATAGTGTATTTAAATATAAAGACTCTGATTGTCCAAATATTTTATGTATTATTGGAAATCAAAAAATTGAACATGTTTTGCATGATCTTGTAGCCAGTGTCAATTTGCTTCCATTTTCAGTTTACTAATAACTTAATATTGGCGAGTTAAAACCAACCTCGACAACTGTTTTACTTGCCAATAGATCTGTTAAGGTACTGAACAGAATTGTGGAAGACATATTATTACAAGTCGATAAATTCATATATCTGTTGGGGTTTCGGGCGATGGGTGCGGCGGAAGTGCGGTTCAGGCGAAATCGTAATTTTAAAACTTTTTCAAATTACCGAATAAATTATTCAATATCTAATATGAATAATTTATTCATATTTCACTTGAACCTATTTATTCGATATCAAATAACGACATAAATATAAAGGAAACGTCGCGAAACTTTTACGAAAAAACGTTTTTCCGCAAAATGACGCAAAATACGTTTTTGATCGAACCGACCACCTGATACTTATGGAGACTGTCCAGGTCAGCCCCAATAGTGTTAGGGAAGTTCATGGGCTGCCTGAACAGTGACGAACTCACTGTTTGGACAGCCGTCACTCAGTTGGCTCAAAAGTCACCCAGTAATGTCGTTTTTCGCCGTTTTCTCTTATTTCAACTCCGAAATAATTTCCGGCAAATGTTCCAACACCCAAAACACATCCAATACATTCATATGACATCAAATTCATCACAAAATTTCCAGTTTGTCCAGAACTGATCCAAAAACCGAAATTACCAAATTTCATGCTTTAAATCCAATTTTCAAGATTAATCCAATTAATCCACAACATCAATCAAAGTCACCACACATGAAGCACCCAAGAACAATTCTAGGTGTTACAAGAGTGGTCATAACACTCTAGAATAGAAACATGTCATCAAATGAACAAATTGGACAAATATTATAATAATTCCATCCAAAACTACTTCACACATGCATCAACACTTACAATTCATCATCCAAAACCAAAAGCCCCAATTTTTCAGAATGGAAAGAACCCTTGAACCTTTCTAAATCATCAAGAAACAAGAAACTAAATTTCCAAGCTTAGGGTTAAAGTAGATTACCTTTAATCTCTTGTTTCCTAAGCTTTTTTCCTTGATTTACCTTCATTTCTTCCTTGAATCATCAAGCATGATTTTGGAACTATTTTAGGAGCTTATTCGGTCATGGAGATGGGTTGTTAGATGAAGAAAACATTTTCCCCTTTTAAATATATGTGACCGACATAATGGGGGCATTTTGGTCAATTTTCTTTTTTAATTTCATTAAATTAAAATGATATTAAGATAAGCTTTAAGTTGGCCAAATCATATTTGCACACCTAAGTTTAAATAAATCATGCCACGTAAACCAATAATAATTGGACAAATTTCATAACATTTATGAAAAAAGGTTTATTAATTAATCATTTAAATATTTAACAATTAAATATCCAAATAATCAATTAATATTAATATTATTATTATATATATATTTGTTAATTTACAATAAATAACAAATACATATATTTATGACATGTGTCAAAATCTCATCTGACGAATAATTAATGTGTATCTAATCGTATTATGTATCAAATACAAATACATAATAATTACGATTGGCCAAAATCCCCTAATGCATGTGTTATCGTTTAACCGATTAAACGATTCGAATTAACTCATTTAATCCGATGGAGTATTATGAATAATCTGTATTATTCATATCGCGTTGCCCAAGTGCTCAACGAGTACACTTCATATTGTTGGACTCTCTAAGTTTAGGTTTATCCGTCACAAAATCTAATTTCGTGTCCATAATCCACCCACTCATGGATTATGACGACCACAGATAATCTCGCTAAACTATGCAAGTCGAGGTCATTGCATACGTATAATCCCTCTGTCACAGGCTATCCATATTATACCTGAGGTATAGATAAAAACGTCAAACTCGTTCGATATAATATAGTCTACTTTCAATTTATGATCTCTAAATAACACTCGAAACTGGTTTCCGAAGTTATACCACGACCATGGATTTACTAGATCGTAAACACTTGAGGATGCATATGCCCTATACACAGGACTAACGGATCCTAGCTTGATACGCATTGGATATCATGAGCATTAGTCCACACCCAACGAACAGGCGGAGGTTTGATCATGAATAGATCGGTGACGTGACTGACATCAAAGTGTGGAGGATAACTCATATATCCCACTGTGATATCTCAAGTCAAATGACTATTATGCTCGCTCAACTCGAGAAAATTCCTATTGACGTTGGTGTACCATCTATTAGGAAATCTTCAGTGAGTCATTCAGTGTTTATCAAATAAACACCTACATGTCTATACGAGTCTCCTGAGACTCATGGTTCATTGGGATAAACCATCGGACCAGGTCATGATATACGACATGTACTGGTCTCAGGGATTTTACTAACCCCGTGTTAATAATCTTGACCAGGAACTTTATTTAAGGATATACATCTTATAGTGCGCTTCCCAATGTCAATTATAAACTACATTGTAACTGCGCACTATATTATAAATCCTAGGGTCTTTGTCTAATATACACGTATCACTAAACTAGATTTAGTTTCAATCTTGTAACATCCCGCCTAAGCCAGGATGCTACCGGCAGGAGACAGGCTAATCCTGACTCCATAAGCCTCTGACTCTGACGAAATTTCGGCAGGACCTCTGCTAAAAGTCATGCAACCTGGATCAAAGTCCAGCACTTCAATACAACCTATAGGGCCCAGACACAATATATCACTAACATGAACAACTCAACACAAAATATAATTGGGCTCCATGCCCGGAAATATGTAGAAACAAAAACTTTTACAAACTACACTTTATACAATTCAATTCTCTACAACTAGACTTATTACAACTTGACTCTGATACTCCCAAGACCTGGTGACTGGCTGATTGCAACGCTGCTATCCGGCTCCTCAAGCTCTGGTGTCTGTGGTTGACCGATCAGGTCACCAACCTGCAAAACTCAAACACTGTTGTGGTGTGAGTCATAAGACTCAGTAAGTAACTATGCTCATTCCTTGAGCGACATACACACACAAAGTCTGAATTCCGCTTCCGTGTTAATCTAAGTTGTTTATGTGACCATGCAATTATGTATAAGATCTTAGCTAACTATCTAGTTCTTATCCATTTACAAACATGTTGCTTGTTACTGATCCTTTTATCTGATCACTCACATTCTTTAAATCTTGTTTCCTATTTACACTTCAACATCCATAAACTTATTCACTAAGTCAAGTCTTATCATGTTTCTGCTGCGCTAGCTACACTGATATCTAAATACTTACCTGCTTATTCTTTCTAATCTAGTTCGGACATTTATTATAATTATCTTTCTTTTATCTCATTGAAATATCATCAAATCGGAGTTATCAACTATTCTTTCTTTCAAACATTTGTCACACCATCTTCAATCATGCATACATACATAAATGTAATATATTATCACGCACTATTATTCACAAAGAGTTCTTATGTAAGCATACAACTCACACAGACATCATTCATAAATACATATAAACATAATAATGCTAACATGCGTTAATGTCGGCTATATGCATCTCAAATGGTTTCTAGAATGTGTGATCTATATGCATAACTTATGGATTGAACTATACTTTAACATGCTATGCTTTTTATAAAATACTTCTTGAAAACATTTTCTGAAAAACTGTTTACTGAAAACTTTTTCTGAAAACTATTTTTTGAAAAACTCTATTTTACTTTTTCTTTCCAGAAAATCTCTTTGAAAACTGTATTTGTAGACTGAAATCTGTATCTTAGAAAATTGTTTTCTGAAAATCTGAAATCTCAAAACTCCTTTTCTGAAAAACCGATATCTGAAGTCTGAAATCCTTTTTCCGAAAACCAAATCTCCGCCCGTAGGCGCATCTCCGCCCGAAGGCGCATCTCCGCCCAGGAATGTACCATCTGAGCGCTGAGGATCTAGGAGCGTTCCCTCAGTCCTCCACATGTGCACATGTGTCTAAATCCGTCAATTCCAATTAGTGTACAGCTGGGATGGGTCAAATCCCAAATCCCGAATCCATATGATATCCGTCAATTCCAACTGAATCTCAAGTTACATACTGGGGTGAGTTTTTCCCTCATGCCCCGAAAAACATAAAATCATACTTTAAATCTCAAAGCCGTAAGAAATATTTTCTGAAATACATTTCTTTCCAAAAGCATCTGAAGTTTTTCTTAAAAACACTTTGAACTTCAAAATCATTTTTAACTTCTTTATCAATTTCCAAAAATCATAAAACACTTATATGCGGAACTCATTCCTCATACATTCACTTATCCTAATCATATGCTTATCCGTATTAACATATATGTACATGCATACGTTTGTGAATTCTTTCAACTAAATGACATATGTATTCTATTTCTTATATGCTTCTTTTCATACATGTTCAAGCTTACTAACAAAATAAATTGTCACAATATTATAACCATATGAAATCTAATGTGCCACATAGCATCATATACTCATGCTCATGCTATTAGGTTCTATATATAATAGCATTCATCTACAGCTTTCTTATATCATTACTCACATATTTCAAATGCTACCATGTATGCTTCAAACACTTTTACTTCATCAAAGCATAATTTACTTTCATGACTAATATTGTCAACGGCTTATAAAACAATCCAATAAGTAATCTACACTCATACATAAGCACTCAACTAACATAGACAAACACATGTCTTTACATATATATTCAATTTATTCATCTATTTACATTACCCGGTAATCATTTATAGTCATACAAACACTTTCTTCAACAATGGGTTTATTTAACCATTTCACAACTTGTCAATTACACCAATTATTCTTATATTATACATTAGTAAAGTTCAATTTCTCATCTTCTACTTTTCCATCATTACAAATACTCAAATTACATGACACTAACGTGCTTATTACCTCACTCTTCAATACAATCTAAGCTTACAGTTTCACCTTTCAACATTTAGATATGAAATCATGCTACATTATTATCACATGACACCTAACTCATGCGAATAACTTACCTCTAAATTACATTAAGTCATGCCTATAGGAAGTGGATCCATATACCAAATCATGATTTTAATCAAATATCAACATAAACATTTTAATTACTATGCTTCTATTAACAATTCAGCAAAGCACACAAATTCCTCTTTTACTCGGCCATAACCCATTTTATCATTCCCTGTATTTCAACTAATTAGTTAATCCAATCACTGAATCACACTATAGCATCGCCAATAGCATCTCTAATCACCCTATAATGCCTAATTTCGAAATTCACTCCCCTCATTACCGAAAATACTTATCCACAACAATTCATCCATATCAATAATTGGACTCATGTTTGATTAGCTTTATCTTATTAATCGTAGGTAGTTCATTATCATTCTTTCATTTATGAAAACATTCAAAGCTCTTAACGATTCTTGATTCCAAAATCATATTCAATTTCATCCTTAAAAATTATTTAATGTTTGTTAAGCGGACCCTAGAATTTATTTTATGTCCACAATACTACGACCTGTCCATATTACACTATTACCAAAATACATTGCCTAATCGCTTAGTTTACTGCCCTTTTTTATCAACTTAATTCAACCATTATTTGTATGTATTTCAACACAATAAATACACATTATCACATGCAAATTTAATCATTTATTCAACCCTATCTTGGCTGACAATTTATCAAACACCTGCCATATATTATATATGTCTTTATACTTGACCATTTTCGACAACACCTCAATTATACCTTTGTTTGTGTCAAAGCAACTCAAGAAAAACCCCCATTGTCTATTTTGCTGAGACCATTTCTAGGATCCAGCCATCATTTTATACATTTCAAATATATTAACTCATCTTCAACAGCATTTTTTAAAAATATCCAATAGCCTTTTTCTTTTCTAATACACCATCAAACATTTCTATAGCCAAAATCTCTAACCACCTTATCATTAAACAGTCCATTCCACATTTTCAATTTATATACACATATAACCATATAAATTTTCACTAAGTTTCTTTATTGAAGATTAAATATCCACTTTACATAAAAAAATAATCCCCAAATTTTAGGGTTCCTGGCTGATTCTTTGCCTAAATTATCTTAACAATTTAAATTCCTTTATTCTTAAAAATTTCTTCCATTATCACACTAATTGCCCAAACCTAGACTATCTTTGACATGGTTCTTACACACTGTCTAACCCAATTTTCGAATTTCACTACAAACCCATTTGTCAAATTCAATTAAATTCAAGATAATTATGAACATAGTATACTTACAGGCTTCATACGCATCCACAACATCAAGAAAACGCTGATTTGTTTTTGGGACTCCAATTTTTGAATACCCTTCTTCTTCTTCACCTTCTCGGTCCAGCCTCTGCTTCTCCTCCCCTCGCTCCAGCTCGCCCTCACCACGCCGGAGACTCGCCGGCCGCGAGACGCGGTCGAAAATGGTCGGCACAGATCCCTTTCTCTCTCTTTCCCTCTCGGTCCTCTCTCTCTCTCTAATTTGGGTCTGTGAGTGAGTGTGAGTGATATGCGTGTGTGTGGTGTGTGTTTTCCCCCTTTTTTTTTTAATACTTACTAGTTTTTTTTTTTTGAGAAAAATGAAATTCGTCCATAATAAAACATCATAAAAGATGTAAATACACGGCCATATCAGCTCGAAATAATACTTAGGAAAAAACCTAAGACTCAAGCCTAGTCAGGATAAAACCTGACAACGAAAACTATATGTATTATGCAATCCCTATAACTAGTCAAAATTCGAATTCACACCTAATTCTAATAAAGTTCTAGAGGAATTACGGATTCAGCCTAATTTCCAACCTCTCGACAGGAGTCGGTGAATACAAATTTTACAACTAGAAAGAGAAAACACAATACACAGAGTAAATATAAGACTATTACAACAACTTAATAAAATCATTACAAAACAACCCCAATAAAACTATAAAATATATCTCTCGGCTCAGGTCTATCAGTGAAGTCGTGCAAATCCTTTATCTTGTTGCTGTAAAGTCTCAAGTGCCTGCACATAGACAGGAAACCAACCAAAAAACAAAATACCAATACAGATTTTAATCTAATTGGACTTAACTACCACCACAAATGGGTGGAAAACCATATCAAATACCCAGATACAAAACGAAACTAACATAAATAACATAAAAAAACAAGCCAGAAAGGCTTGAAACAAAAACGAAACATAAAAAGTTGAGGTGTAGAGAAGATGACAAGGGAGGAGAGAAGAAAATGGGCAAGAGACAAAGAAATGGGAGCATGAACAGCAGGAAAAAAACGATGAGAAAAAAAAAAGGGAAAAAAAGAGGATAAAATGGAAATTAAGGTGGTAAGAGGAGATGGGATATAAGGTTTGGGGGTTTTGAGAGCGGTGATAAATTTCTGTATTAAGGGAAATGAGGGAGGGTTAAAAGGTGGTAATTAGGGAGAAGAGATTATTGTAGGGAGAAAATGAGGAAATTAACACATGGTGTAGTCTCATAAAATCAAAAACCAACACAGATCTAGATCAGAATGGGGAATAAAACCACCACAATGGTGGAGCCACATGATAGATCTGGGCATACAATAAAAGGCATTAAAAATGAAAAAAGTCTGAAGAGGCGTAGAGGAAGAAAGAGGAAAACAACAAAAAAAATGGAAAAATGGAGAAAAGAAGGTGATGATGTAGATTTAATAAGAAAAGTAAGTAAAAAGAGCAAAAAAATAAGTTGTTGCCGCCGACCTCCCCACAAGGGTGAGGTCGGCGGCGACTACTAAAAAATCTTTTTAGGGTTTGTTTGCTGGGGATGGAGAGAACATGGCATCACGTGGTTGTTGGATGTATTATTACTTATTAGTTTAAATAGAAATGTGTAGAGATTTCTAGGTAATGGGCTTGGGCTTTCTTTCTTCCTAATTTAATAAATCTTGGGCCTGGAATATTTATTTTAACTTGGTAAATTTTCAAATCAATTTCTCAAGTTTGATTTAATAATGACTCATTACTATTTTTTTTTAAGGAAAAATTCTATTTTTTTCATTAAATAGTCTTCGCGTTCGGTCGCGACCCTTTACGTGAAAAATAAAATTCACACAACGCTCTAAAATAACTCGGGATGTTACAAATCTAATCTTGATATTTATAGCGGATAAACATTGAACGACTCACCGAAGATTCTTAATGGATGGTACACCAATGTCAATAAGAATCTTCTCGGGTTGAGTGAGCATAGTGATTATTTGACTTGAGATACCACTGTTGATGTATGAGTTATCCTCCACACTTTGATGGCAGGCACATCACCAATCTATTTAGATCAGACCTCCGCTTGTTTGTTGGGTGTGAACTGATGCTCATGATATGATTGTTGAGCATATAACTGAACAATGATTAATTGGCATGGTAAATACATCGGTGACAGCTAGGTGACATCAGGATCTAGAATCTCTATCGTATTAGTTCCTCTTATCAAATTATTTTTATATTTATTTATTTTTTAAAATCTTTATTATTTGTTTTCTAAATAAAGTTAGGATTATTATAGTACTTACTGCGAGTTAACGAAATCTTTGTGGGTTCGACACTCTTTAACTAATTTATACTAAAACTTGACATCGTACACTTGCGGTACGATATAAAATATCACAACAACCGGCCACTAATAAGATTTATTTGATAAACTTAAAATGAACTTGACGAAGGGATTTTATGTTTCAGCCTTAGACTCAATAGCTCATGATCTCACATTCACCTTAAAGATTTCCTTCCAAAATAGACATATACATGTCGAGCGTGGGTAGCCATAATTGAAATTTGAACTTAATGAATCCGGGTAACTTGGTTAACATAGACATATAGTTAATTAAGTTACTTTGGGTATTTGCATCTGACAATCGACATAGATTTTTGTATATTTTCGTGTTCCAGGTTAATAAACCGATATATTGCACAAACATAAGATAATCACTTCATCTTTAGAAAGATATTGGTAGAATTCACAACCTTGGATATTTTCATATCATTGTTTAAAACTTAAAATCTACCTTTGTTTTATTTTATTTACTTATTTTAGATAAAAATCACCATCTTACCAAAAATCAAATCAATTAGAACTCGTAGACATTTAGCTTCATAAATTAATAGCTTAGGTATTAAGTCCTCGTGGGATCGATACATTTTATACTACTTGAACGATACGTGCGCTTGCGTAATGTGTGTGTTTACCACCGATCAAGTTTTTGGCGCCATTGCCGGAGACTTATTTATCTTTTACTATTAATTTTGGGATTAGATATTTTACTTTTGTCTAATTTGTTTTTACTTATTATTTTTGTTTTCTTGTGTTTTAGGTTCTCAGACACTACATGAGAAGAAGCAGAAGCTTTGAAATCTGTCCGCTTGACCCAGAAATTAAAAGAACAATCAGATAGTTGAAAAGGGAAAGACGAGAAAGACAAAAAACATTGATCAATATAAACAATCAAGAACAAGAACCTTTGGAAGTTGCACCACTAATTCTCATTCGAGGCAGAATAATTTCGGTGGTTGACGCTTCATATTATGCATTATATTTCCTCATTTACCAGCAAATGCATGTGACATCAAAAAATACATTCAGATGATACAACAATCAGTTCAGTTTGGAGGGAGTGTAACTGAAGATCCTAATGCCCACATCAGTAACTTCCTGGAAGTTTGTGGCACAGTTAATTACAACTGAGCGGCAGAATAAGCAATGCGTCTGCGTGTGTTCCCATATTCTTTGAAAGACAAAGGTAAGGCTTGGCTATATTCACTACCAGCAAGTTCCATCACCACTGGGGACACTCTTGCCACCGACTTCCTTGCAAAATATTTCCCCCAGCCAGAACATCAAAGCTGAGGAACAACATCACATCCTTTGTACAACATGACTCAGAATCCCTCTGCGAAGCATGGGAAAGATACAATGAATTGCTCCGAAAATGTCCTCACCATGAGATTGCAAAGTGGCTACAAGTCCAAACCTTCTACAATGGACTTTCTGGACTAATGAGAACCACAATAGATGTTGTTGCGGGAGGAGTTTGAATGGAAAAATGAGAAGATCAGACATTGGACTTAATTGAAGAAATGGATAACAATAACTCATTATGGCCAACAGAAATGAGCATGATCCAACGAATTGTTGGGTTTCTACTATAGTCCCAAGATCATTCAAGCAATGAAAAATATGTGAATATTATAAAGAAGTATGGCGGAATCATACTTACATTGATCGGATATGCGATGCGGTAAACAACAAAAATTTTCCTTGCTCCTTGAAGCTTTCGGCCATGGCCTCCATGGTTGTCCTCCTTGTGTTCTACAAGCTCCAAGCTTTGTGTGTGATTCCATGCTCAAGGGTTTGTTTCCCTATCACATTTGGATAACTCTTTAGTGTGTTAGCACTAGGAAATTTTGCCACAAAATTTCCCCTTGGTCTTCTTCTTGCTCACGGCATTGAAGGAAAAAATGGAGAGAATTTTGGCACCAAGGCCGAATATTGGGGAGAGAGGGAGAAGAAGATGAGTTGATCTTTGTGTATTTGGATTTCTAAAATCTAATACCAAAAATTCAAATCCAAAAAGTACAAGGCAATAAAGCCTTCCAACCACCCACATCAATCACAAGTGACTTACATCACATCACTCAAAGTGACAAGACATCCATCACTTGAATGACTAATGATGTGACGCTTGATGTGAATTGTGGGCCCCACTTGATTCGAAATGCGAGTGGGCCCGCAAACACTCCCGGGCTCGGGTTCACTAATTTCGAATTAACGAATTTTCGTTGCGACATAATTAAATCAAATTTAATTAAATAATTATGCCTACTAAAATTACTATTCACGTCGCTAGTGAATTAATTCTAAATTAACTCGTTCGCCCGAATTAAAATCTAATTTTAATTTCGCGTCGAAATCCAATTTCGTATAATATATCGAATATATTATTTTATCGATTAATTCCAAATTAATCGTTCTCTCTCTTTAAATAATATTTTATCCCAGATAAAATATCTCCGTAATTAATCCCAGATTAATTTTCTCTCTCTATTAATTAATCCCAGATTAATTATGTGTGAGTCATACGTCAACGGTGAATCTTCGGGAAGCGACCCATGAGATCCCTGAATATGTTGGCAGTAAATCCGGTCGTCGGACTATCCGAATACGTACGTATCTAGTACTACGTTTTTACCGATTTACAAGACATGGTTGGCTTCTAGCAAAGTACCGTGCCTACCCAATTCTCCAGAAATATTCTTAAAGGAATATGTAATCTATATCAGGCATAGTATACGTGGTATTGCGTATTGCGATCCAGTATCGGATGTCACGTGCTAGGACTGGGGCTGGAATTGTGTCTGCCCCGTACGAAGCACATGTCGGATCTCTGGTAACTAGTCTCTATAATCGGATAAACATGACCTAGTCATAATATCCCGATAGCTGCAGCATATAAGAGCACCGGTTCCGTATCCTACGTAATCATCATCTCCACTATGACTGGAGTGATACTTCCATTTTGACATCACACCCAATACACTACGATTCTCAATATACCCAGAAGAGGCGTACACGGAACCGGTTAAAGCCCTGGACGACCAAAACCAAAGTATATTGATTATCGCAAGTATTAGCGGTGCAAGTCTCAGGTTAAGACCAAATACACCTACCCTGATTCGGACTCCCATAGACACACAGTCATACTACCAATGGGATTCCGATGGGTCTATCTAGAGCGAAGCTATTTCCGTACCATCGGTAAACACAACCTCATATTACACTTGCATAAGTATCCAATACTTAAATATATGAGAACTATACCGTTCTGCTCCCACAACGCGCACAAGTGTAATACTAGTTTATTCCGCATTATCGATGTTCAATCTCGATAATAATACGACTAGGGATTATTTAATGATTAAACCTTCGTGGATTGATACTGTCTCATATCATCTCAATCCGGAACTAATCATAAGGACTTTTATCATTTATGTATCTCGGTAATCCAATTACAAATGATAAAATAGCAATTTCCTTTGTCACATAGTTAATTTGAACAACAATACCATGTTCTGTACAAATAGTGATGTTATGGGTCATAATTGTCCAACAATCTCCTATTTGGCCTATAGCCAATCACTCAAGTGTCTTACACTTGAACTATGTACGGTTCGCTCAAACTTCTGCTGAGTAAAGGCTTTCATCAACGGATTTGTAATGTTATCATCTGATTGACCGGCTGTAGGCATTGCATTTTTGCATATCAGCCCGATGATGAGTCTCGTATGGAGACACTACCTCTTTAGTTGTGAAAGCCGCGGGAAACGGACGTTGGAAGGGTAAAGTTGGAAAATGGAATTTTTGTCAGATTTAACTTGCTTCTTTCGCTTCGGGTTCGCTTGTTGGACCTCTGTTTTAAAACACACCTAACCCATTAAAACACATCTCACAAATTAAATAATTAAAATATTTAAAACACATCTCACAAATTAAATAATTAAAACCAATTAAAATTAAACTTAAATTAAATTAAATCACATTCACCAATTAAATTGAACTTGAAATTAAATTAAATTAAATTCCTAATTTAAATAAAACACATTCCTAAATTAAATTAAATCACCTTCCTAAATTAAATAAATCATATCCTTAACTAAAAAGAATAAATCAAATCACTTCCCTTAATTAAAAGATTTTCCCTATCTCATTTTAATTAAAAGATATCCCCAATTAACACACAAATCCTTCTTCTACCCAAACAAGGTAAAACCCCCTCCCTTGACCTATAAAAAGAACCATTCACCCATCTTTCCAAACCCTGGATGGCTGGCTCATTCTTACAAAATCACAAACAAACCTAAAAACCCTGAACACCCTTCTGGGAACAGCCCTTCAACACACGTCCTCTGCCCCCTTACTCACTGCCTTCAATCCACGCCATAATCCCTTAGCCTCTCATTCTTTCACGCACCACCAGCCAACATTCTGCCTTCACACAACGCCAACACCCTTCACACAACGCCTCACAGCATTCCACGCAATTTCCCAATTCAGCCCAACTCTAACCTAGCACCCAGCCTTCACGCCCACGATCTTGCCACATGACCTGCCTGTAGCCACATCACTCTTCAGCACTCACAAATCAAACATAAACAGCGCACCTTTGCCTCACGCTTAGCCTGCTTTCACGCACCCTTTGACCCAGTGGCGTATCCAGAAATTTCAGTCAGCGGGGGCGAAATTTTTTCCTTACCAAAATAATATATAACAAATTCATACATATTTTTGAAATTACAAGATGATCCCTATAATTTTGAAAATTATGAAATAGCCCCTAATTTTTAAACTTATAAATTAACCCAAAATTTTCAGAAATATATTTTTATCCATAATTTATAAAAATACCAATTTACCCTAAAAATTTAAGAAAAAATTTATTTTTAAAATTATGTATTTTAAGTTTATGTAGTATATTATATACTAAATTTCCGCTAATTTATTGTGAATTTAACCACTTTTTTAATTAAATTATTAAAAACCTAGTGTTAATACGCAATATTTGTGCTCTGAACAACTAAATATATACAAAATAATTATATTTATATTAATATGTTAATGTTTTACACATAACAACTATACACGATGTGGTTTAGTAAAAGAATCACTACAATTATATATCAATAAATTAGAAGATCAATAATCAAACCTAAGTATAAATATAGTTATTTTTATTTTTATTTAAATGTAATGAAATCTCTATTCTTTTGCAAATGGAAAAACACATAAATGAGTGAATTTAAAATGAAAAATAGTCAATTATCTATACACATACAAATTAAATATAATTATTTTTAAAATATTTAATAAATAAGATTGATGCACAAATGTATTGGAATTTTTTTAACTAATTTGGGCATGGGCTTACATATTATATTAGAAAAAATACAACTCAAAAAAATTAATAAATAATATATTTATGGGTATTATTTAATTATTTAGATTTTCTAATATATATATATAGTTTATAAAAAAAAAAAAAAAAATAGGGGTGCCCAGTGGGGGCAACTGCCCCCACTGGGCACACAGTGGCTCCGCCACTGCTTTGACCACAAAGCCTCAATTCACGCTTCAGCCTTCTACAGCCCTTACCCTTCACGTAACCCAACTTCCTTCACGCCACTTGCACACTCAAACAAAGCACCCACAAAAATAGTTTAAATTCACGTACAAGAGCCTTCACAGTGGCCTTGGATTCACGTGACAAAACTCCCCTCACAGCAGCCCTCAAATACACGCCCAAAGCATCTAAAAAACTGCCCAAAATAGTCCCTCAAACAGCTCCAAAAACTACCCCCGAAACCCTTCAAAAACTGCCCCCAAACCAGTCTAAATAACCCTCAAAACAGTCCCTTAATTGCTAAAAACAGTGACCCGAAAATACAACAAAAATAGCAGCGAAACGGGGTGAAAACAGCAGCCCCAAAACAGCGAAACAGTGAGGAAAATCATTGGATTAGTGAACCAGAAAAGTTGCCGAGTATCAACCCTTCCAACGGGCGTGTAACGCCCTTTCTTGAGACGACAAAAGAGGTTAGACCTGAGGGCACCTTTTTTACTTATCTTCTTTATTTTTGTTTTATTTATTTTGATATATAATTGCATGAGAGTCGTTTGAAGCATGATGTGATTGTTGGATGAGCGGGATATGTGTTCCCTTTTGTGGTATATCGGATGGAAACCCGGACGTAAATTCCATAGCCGATTCCGAATGGACGGTAGTATGGTCTACACTCGGGATACAATGCCACGTATCACTTAAGATACACGTATCTCGTCTCATCCAAATTTGTATTTGAGCATGTTATAGTCTTTAGGTTATTTGTTTATTATTTAAAGCATGGTTTAATTTAGTTTGTTATTTATTTGTTAAAGCATGTTTAGGTTGTTCATTATGCATGTTCTTAGTTTATGATGAGTTTGGGTAATGATTTATACATGTTGATTTAATGGTTCAATATGTTTGTTGTGTTACATTGCGTGGAATTATTTGGATGAAAGCATGTTAGATCTAAGTACCCTTGAGCATGAATGATGAATAGATTTGGTTAGTTTATTGCACAAATTATATCATCACAAGTGACATAAGTAAGGGACCATTCCGAACCCAACGGTTTGAGGTCTTCCCTTGTGAGGGGTGAGTGCGGCCTTAAATATTTGTCCCGGTTCACACCGGGTGGCGACTCCATGTTATTTCGTACTTCCCAACTAGGCCGCGAGCCTAGAATAGCGTCGCCCAGGTTCTGTTGTCTACACCGGCGTAAACACACACGTATAACGCAAGCGCACGTATCGTTCAAGTAGTATAAAAATATCGATCCCACGAGGACTTAATATCAAAACTATTAATTTTATGAGGTCAAATGATTACTAGTATCTAACAGGTTGATTGATTGATTTGAAATGGTGACGATTCTAAATTTAAAAACAAGTAAATAAATTTGTCGAAAATAGGTTTTAAGAAAATTCAATATTAAAAACTATCTAGGGTTGTGATTTCTTCCAATATCATTTTAAAGATGAAGTGGTTATCTTATAGTTGGGTAACATATTGATTTATTAACCTGGAACACTAAATTATGTGTAAGCCTCTGTCGATGGTCAGACACAAATACCCAGTTCAACCCAATTGAACCATATGTCTATGTCAACCAAATTATCTGGATTCATTAAGTTTAAGTTCCAATTATGGCTACCCCCGCCCGACAGGTATATTCCTATCATGTAAGGAAATCTATTAAAGGGTTATCTATCCTCAAGGAAGATCGTGGGCTATTGAGTCTAAGGTCTTAAACTTAAAATCTCTATGTCTAGTTCATTTTAAGTTTCCCAGTTCAATTTTATTAATGGCCAGTTAATGAAAAAGCATTAAGATTAAGACTCAATAAATAAATCTTTATATTACCCAAGCTATAATCTAACCCCTTATAAACCGGTGATATTGGATTTCATCACAACCCCAGATAACTGGCTTAGTTACGACATATATTTACGGGTAGTAAAAAAAACTTAAATAAAATAAAAGACATAAAGTAAAATACTGAAAATTAAATACTGAAAAGTAAATGCTGAAAGTAAATGATGAAATTAAATACTGAAAATTAAATGCTGAAAGTAAATTACTGAAAAGTAAATTGCTGAAAGTAAATTGCTGAAAGTAAATTGCTGAAAGTAAATTACTGAAAAGTAAAAACTGAAAATTAAAGAAAGAAAAGTATTGTGCGTAAAAGTAAATTGCGGAAAGTAAAAACTGAAAAGTAAAGAAAAGAAAGTGCGAAAACGAAAATTAATTACTAAAAGCTGTAAATAAACAAACAAGATACAATCTTCTTAGTATTCTTAAGGAATTCCTTAGAAGAAAGTATGAATTTTACAAATGAAATGGCTTGGTATTTATAGGCAAAATTTTGTCTCCATCAAATCATCCACCAAATCAATTATTAATTGCTCCACTAATTGCTCCACCAAATCCATTATTAATTGCTCCACTTAATCTCTTATCATGTTTGGTGATGATTTGATAATTTTTATTATTTATTTATTAATTTATTTTTTTGCTTTGAAAATGATTGAAAGTGACTTTAATAATTACACACTACACACTTCTGGATGGTTCATCAATGTCGAGCATGAAATCTTCAGAATTCGAAATTATTTTGTCTTTCAAAGTTGTAGATCTTTGAGTCTTCTTTAATCTGGAACTTGAATCAGCTCAATCCAATATCTGAGTAAAAAGTTATGCCCAAAATACGACAGATGCGTAAAACTGGAATTTCCAAAACTGCACTTCGTCAAAACGCCCTTTCAAGTTTCCAATCTCCAAAATTAAAATATCAAATCCAATAATTGCCCTTATTTGACCCATATTTCGTCCTAAATGATTTCATTAAGTCCCAATATTATTTTATCTGCAAAATAAACTAAAACACATCAAAACGTTCATCAAACCCGAGAAACTAAATAAAATATTAAGTTAAATGAGTGGGAATAAGTGATATAAATACCACTCATCACTGATGCGATTTATTTGATCATCACATCGCCACGATGTATGATCCGACGAATCAAATGAAATAATTGAAGTATTTATTTGGATCGTTGATGAGACCATTTATTCTTTAGCCTGTGCTGTAGCCTAGCTCAGCTGCTAACAGAATTACTCATAATCTAATTAGGATTATTATATATCCAAAAGGCTTCTATTGATGCCTCAACAGCAATATTCCACTTTTTTTGTTTATTCGGTAACAATATCTTTCTTGGAAGATTTCCAGCTTAATGTTCCGTTATTCAAACTATATAGTACATTTATTTCGACTTACAGTCATTTTTGTCGGTTTGGAAACTTACAGCAGTGAACCCAGTCACTTCGAGTTATCCTTCTCCATAGTATAAGAAATCATCCTCAGTTCATCTAAGATACTAAGGGATGTTCTTAACATCAATCCAGTGATCATCACTTGGATTGGCCTAATTGTGACTCCATATGCTCAAAGCATATGAGACAACAGGTCGCGTACATTTATTTCAATGTACGAGTTCTCGGAGAGTGCCAACAACTCTTAGATCTATCCCAGTAGATCCTTATTCCTAGAATAAAGGTTGTTTCTCCTAAGTATTCTACGGAGAATTTTCATGAAAGCCAAGCTTTCACCGATTGTTTTATGGGAATGTCATTTCCAAGAAATGACATATCATCATTTTAGGACAATCACTATCAGTGCGCTCCCACTAACCTCCTTATATATACAAGAATCATTTTTCATTTTGAATTAAATCATATACTATTATGATTACATCAAAATGATAGTTCCAAGAACGCAATGCATGCTTCAATCCATAAATAGATCGGATAACTTGCAAACCTTGTTTGCTCGTTTTGGTATGACAAAACCGTCAGGATATTGTAAACATCCTCCAAAAGGTTTCCGTTTAAGGAAATCGATTTTGACGTCCAGCTGCCATATTTCATAAATGAAACATGCAGCATCAGCAAACATTATCCAAATGGATTTAACCGTGGCAACAAGTAAAAGGTTTCATCGTAATCGACATTATGTTGATAACGATACATTTTCGCTACAAGCCTAGCTTTGTACGTTTGTTTGTTGCCATCCATGTATGTCTTCCTTGAAGACTTATATAGTACCAATAGACACAATACCTTTCGGTACAACAACCAGTGTCTAAACTTGGTTGGTATACATGGAATCCATTTCGGATATCATGGACCTTTGTCATAATAGGGATTCGATACCTTGTATCAATTCCTCATACGTAGTCAGTTCGTGTTCCTCAATAAGATTGACATCTTTACGAGGTGAGATCAGAAACCCATACCTCCCAGGTTGTTTTCTGACTCTCTCTGACTTACGCGGTTCTTGTGTATTCGAAATTTATGGTACAGTTTCATCCCTGATGAACTGTTTGTGTTCCATTAGGACTCGGTGCCTGGAACAGTATTACTCTGATTTTCATCGAGTTTTACTTTCCTCACACTTACCACTGCATATAGGTATTCCTCTTAGGAAAACCGCATGGCGAGCAATAATTAAATTGTTCTCTTGTGAGTTGTATAAGTACTATACTTTGGTTTCCCTAGGATAACCTACAATTTAGGCACTTATCCGATTTGGGTTCTAGTTTGGTATCATCCAAACATATGCCCAGCATTCCCAAATCACCAGGATTGAGAAAACCCGGTTTCTTTCCTGTTCATATCTAATATGAAATCTGTCAAACAGATTTTCATATAACCTTATTCAAAATAAGTATTGCACTGTTTAATGCATATCCCTTGAAGGAAAATGGTAGCTCAGAGCGACTCATGATTAACCTTACTATGTCCAACAAGGTTCGGTTTCTCTGTTTGGACACACTGTCAATTGAGGTGTTCCGGGAGGAGTCCACTATGAAAGAATACTATACTCTTTCAGGTTATCGAGAAACTTATTGCTTAAGTATTTTCATCACGGTCTAACTGTGACGGTTTAATACTTTAGCCGATATGTCTGTCTACTTCGTGTCGAAACTCTTTGAATTTATCAAAAGTTTCTGATTCGTGTTTCAAAAGAAACACATAACCATAACGCGATGTCACATCCGTAAAGGTTATGAAGTATTCATATCCACCTCTAGCCTAGCTAGATATGGGCCCACTTACGTCACTATGAACGAGGGCTAACAGATCGATGGCACTTGGACTTTTACCAAGTAAAAGGCATTCTAGGAACTTTGCCTAATAAACTAGATTCATAGACATCATTTGAATAGAATCAAATCTGTCTTAGTATCCACTCTTCGAAAGTGTGGATATACGAGTCTTGTTTAATGTGTCCCAGACAACAATGCCACAAATAAGTCTCATCTGATTAATTCAGTTTGAGCTATTTGTTTGTCATGTCATACGTTTGAGATTCATTTATATTCAAAATATAAATACTGTTATTCACATCTAATGTGTTTATCTCAATATCATCTTTATAAAATGAATTACTTTAGTGTTCTAGAATATAAAGGTATACCTGCAACGGGTTAAACCCTGATATAGAGATAATGTTTCTAGTCAAACTAGTTACATTTTAACAGTTTCCTAATTTAAGTACACACCCGAAGGGTAGTTCCTAAACTTAGGTTTCTACGGTTAAAACAGTGACTCTCGTCCTGTTTCCGATTCGCAGGTAAATCTCAACTGAAGTCAGTATCATGCTAATCAGCAGATTCTGCACATCAGTACATATATTTATGTACCACATCTAGTATCAAAAATACAATTTTGAAACTAATAGCGAACATGTTTATGACTAACATATTTGAAGCCGGAGCCTTGCCCCTCTTCACTTCCTTCATGTCTACCTTGTCCATACGGCAGTCACGCTTCCAATGACCCTGTTTGCCACATTCTAGGCAGACATCTTGGGGTATGTCCTTTGTCTTCCTAGAATATTGTGAAGATTTTGCCTTTGCCCATTTTAGAAGCTATGGCTTTGCCTCCTAGAGCATAACCATCAACTCTCCAAGAGTTTACTCTTGGTTCATAATGAATCTGCCCCAGCTTTCGGGTAGAGACTATAAGATCGAATCTTTGGCAGTCTCAGCCACGTAGGTAATGCCCAACTAACCCAGCTGATCCATGTCAGCAATCATCTGCGACACCTAGTGCTCGACAGATGTACCCTCTGACACACGCGAGTGAAAGAGCTTCTTATGCAATTTGTACTTCTAAGATTTAATAATAAATCTATGAAGATCTTTAATTTCATTATCATGGTACAAGGATCTAATCCTTAATTATGACGACGAAATTAAAGTGTCATTGCATCTAGCATAAAGGATTGAGCACTAAAGTTATCATCACATGAATCTTACAAAGATCATGTTCTATTATTTGCTCAAATCCGGGCTTAGGCCCGAGATGTTACTTTATCAAATAGATTAACTTCTCAGTTTCCAGGACTATCATGAGGTTTTATTCCCAATTTGAAAATTAAAGCTGTTTAATAACATTTTCACCCAGGATTATGTTCTAAACGCTAATCTTTCAGTTATCTTGATTCTAATAGTCCAACTATCTAATCAACGATTTCGGTTACTATTTATTATAATGATTACTATAGTCTAACTATATAATCAACTATAATTTAATTGGTTAAATTCAAATATATTGATTACTATAATCCAATTATATAATCAACTATTATTTGAAGTAGTTTGAATACAGTCCAACTGTTTTAATTAAAACAACGATTAAGTATTAGTCCAACTAATATTTATTTATTTATTTAATGACGAAAAATGGAATGAGAGCGTATTGGCAAGTATCTAAATGAAATTGAAAATTTAATACTTGCCTCCCACTATTTTTCGACGAGCCTCTAACCCTCTGTTGAGTACTCGGGAAACCTTATTTCCTAGTGGGCTAGGATCCCGTTAAATAACACACAACCTTGACTTTGGCCAACAAATTGTATGATATTTAACTAGGTAGATCTCTAAGATCAATTGGATCTCATCCAATCCCTAGATCCAGTAGGTGGACATCCAAGTCCGAAACATATATCTTATATATGCCAATATATCCAATATATTCCCTAACCTTTTTTCCTCTGAATCAATTAAGCCTTGGCTTTGGCACAACAAACTTAATGATTCCAGTTAAGCGGGACCTATTGACTTTGGAAAGCTTCGTAATCGATGGACAAGAAGTGATCTTGACTTTGGCCAACAAATAACAACTTGGACAAGACATGTGATATGGAACAAAGCCTTCATGATTCAAACACATCCGCGATGGACAAAGGTCTTGACTTTGGCCAACAAACCAGTGCCAATCTTGGATCTTGAGTAAGAATCACTCAATGGAAGGAAAAACGATTAATATATGTTGAGGGTTTTTCGCGTAATTGGCAACCAATTAATTATCTTTGTTTAGGTCTCATCATACACCCTTAAACATGCATTCTAAAAACATAATAAGGCGCGTAAATAAATTAATAATGATATGCGGATGGATATTTAAAACACTTGTTCCTAGAACAAATCTCTCAATTTCCTCTCTCCCGCTAGCACAAATCTTACTTCTACCCGATTACATAACATTTCTAAAGAAACCTCATTTACTTTGAGCGGAATAGGTGAGAAGAGAAATACAAAGAATCAAGAGGTAATAGGCTGGACACGTAGGTCCAATTAATAAATTCTAAATTTATTACAACAATTTCCAAAATTACCCTCACCCATCTAATATCCATCCGATATACATTATTCATACATCACATCCATGTATTCACACAAATCATGTTATCAATCAATCTAATCCAATTAATTAATCTGAAATTAATGACCATCCAATGTTCAAACAACGATTTGATTTGCGCGAGTCAAACTCATTTTAAGAATAAGTACTCAAAGTACGAATTCTTGAATTATATCAAACTACAATATTAAATCCAATTTAATTTGTATTCAATACTAATTCTATATTTAATTCTAAATTAAATAATTACACTTTATTAATGAGCCTTTTGCGACTTAGATTCTAAATCTAATTATTACGGGTCTCAAAGCCCAATTAACATTCAATGTCAATTTAATTAAAGTCCAATGGGCTTTCAATTAATTTATAAGGCATGGGCTTTGGCAACCAAAGCCCAATAAGGAATCACCCTTTTGCCAAAAATCAATTTAGGCCCAATTAAAATATTAAAGGCCCATTTTATTATATTTGGACTTTATGGATATGGTTTTGGGCCCAATTGGATCCAACCAATTAACCTAAACCAAACTCGGCCCAACCAAGCCCATTAAGTCCAAATACAACTTTACAAGCCCAATTCCAAATTTAGCCCAATTAATTAAATTACAAAATTCCAAATTTCACAATTAAATTAATCTAAAGTGTATAGCCATAATTAATTAATCAAATTAACATTTCCAAAATACCAATTTACTCAATTAATCATACTTATCATCATCAACACATGTCCAACATTATTGAATCAAAAAATCATATCATTTCCATGCTTCTAACTCACGGCAATTAGAGGATTTATGTCCGATTTCGATTTTAATCCAATTAAATCCTAAATCAACATTTCCCAAGTCTTTCAAACTCATCCAATGATTCAAAAAAACAAAATTTCCATGACATTAGGGCAACTCAAAGTTTCGGCCAAGCCAATAATTCGGGGAAAATTTGATCCAATTCAATTTTCATCAAATTGATCACAAATAACTCTAAGTTATCATCATTCAAGCATACTCAAACAATCAATTTCATCCAAACATGCTCAAATCAATTTTACCCAATTTTACCCTAATTCATTTTCATGCTTAATCAAGGCTCTGATACCATTGTTGGGTTTCTACTATAGTCCCAAGATCATTCAAGCAATGAAAAATATGTGAATACTATAAAGAAGTATGGCAGAATCATACTTACATTGATCGGATATGCGATGCGGTGAACAACAAAAATTTTCCTTGCTCCTTGAAGCTTTCGGCCATGGCCTCCATGGTTGTCCTCCTTGTGTTCTAAAAGCTCCAAGCTTTGTGTGTAATTCCATGCTCAAGGGTTTGTTTCCCTATCACCTTTGGATGACTCTTTAGTGTGCTAGCACTAGGAAATTTTGCCACAAAATTTCCCATTGGTCTTCTTCTTGCTCACGGCATTGAAGGAAAAAATGGAGAGAATTTTGGCACCAAGGCCGAATATGGGGGAGAGAGGGAGAAGAAGATGGGTTGATCTTTGTGTATTTGGATTTCTAAAATTTAATACGAAAAATTCAAATCCAAAAAGTACAAGGCAATAAAGCCTTCCAACCACCCCCATCAATCACAAGTGACTTACATCACATCACTCAAAGTGACAAGACATACATCACTTGAATGACTAATGATGTGACGCTTGATGTGACTTGTGGGCCCCACTTGATTCGAAATGTGAGTGGGCCCGCAAACACTCCCGGGCTCGGGTTCGCTAATTCCAAATTAACGAATTTTTGTTGCGACGTAATTAAATCAAATTTAATTAAATAATTATGCCTACCAAAATTACTATTCACGTCGCTAGCGAATTAATTCTAAATTAACTCGTTCGCCCGAATTAAAATATAATTTTAATTCCTCGTCGAAATCCAATTTCGTATAATATATCGAATATATTATTTTATCGATTAATTCCAAATTAATTGTTCTCTCTCTTTAAATAATATTTTATCCTAGATAAAATATCTCCGTAATTAATCCCAGATTAATTTTCTCTCTCTATTAATTAATCCCATATTAATTATGTGCGAGTCATACGTCATCGGTGAATCTTCGGGAAGCGACCCATGAGATCCCCGGATATGTTGGCAGTAAATCTGGTCGTCGGACTATCCGAACACGTACGTACCTAGTACTACGTTTTTACCGATTTACAAGACATGGTTGGCTTCTAGCAAAGCACCGTGCCTACCCAATTCTCCAGAAATATTTTTAAAAGAATATGTAATCTATATCAGGCGTAGTATGCGTGGTATTGCGTATTGCGATCCAGTATCAGATGTCACGTGCTAGGCCTGGGGCTGGAATTGTGTCTGCCCCGTACGAAGCACATGTCGGATCTCTGGTAACTAGTCTCTATAATCGGATAAACATGACCTAGTCATAATATCCCGATAGCTGCAGCATATAAGAGCACTGGTTCCGTATCCTACGTGATCATCATCTCCACTATGACTGGAGTGATACTTCCATTTTGACATCACACCCAATACACTACGATTCTCAATATACCCAGAAGAGGCGTACACAGAACCGGTTAAAGCCCTGGACGACCAAAACCAAAGTATATTGATTATCGCAAGTATTAGCGGTGCAAGGCTCAGGTTAAGACCAAATACACCTACCCTGATTCAGACTCCCATAGACACACAGTCATACTACCAATGGGATTCCGAGGGGTCTATCCAGAGCGAAGCTATTTCCGTACCATCGGTAAACACAACCTCATATTACACTTGCATAAGTATCCAATACTTAAATATATGAGAACTATACCGTTATGCTCCCACAACGCGCACAAGTGTAATACTAGTCTATTCCGCATTATCGATTTCCAATTTCGATAATAATACGACTAGGGATTATTTAATGATTAAACCTTCGTGGATTGATACTGTCTCATATCATATCAATCTGGAACTAATCATAAGGACTTTTATCATTTATGTATCTCGGTAATCCAATTACAAATGATAAAAGAGCAATTTCCTTTGTCGCATAGTTAATTTGTACAACAACACCATGTTCTGTACAAATAGTGATGCTATGGGTCATAATTGTCCAACACGAATAGCAGGAATCCACGAAGTAGGAGCCAACACAATTATGAATGCCAAGCTGGATCAGATTTACAAATATTTGGAAACTCTTAGCATGCAGGGTAATACTAGATCCACAAGTTAACCATATAGAGGAGCACCAGAGGCAGAATCTTACAACTAACATGATGAGACTGTGAACTATGTCAACAATTTTAACAAACAGGGAAACAATCTGTATTCCAATACCTACAACCCAGGTTAGATGAATCATCCCAATTTCGCATGGAGCAACACTTCAGGGCAAAGAAACAATCCACCACCCGGATTCCAGCAGCACAATAAAGTCATGAGTATGAAAAAGAACCAAGAATAGCAGAAGTGATTGCCCAGATGAAAAAACAAGAATCCAAATATGATGATATGTTTCAAAAATAAGCAGCATCATATGATGCTATGTTTCAAGCCCAAACAACATTAAAATACAAGGACCCTGGTTGTCTAACTATTTATTATATTATTGGAAATCAAAAAATTGAACATGTTTTGCTTGACCTTAAAGTCAGTGTCAATTTGCTTCCATTTTTGGTTTATCAACAACTTAATATTATCGAGTTAAAACCAACTTCAACTACTCTTTTACTTGCCGATAGATTAGTCAAGGTACCGAAAGGAATTATGGAAGACGTGTTATTGCAAGTAGATAAATTCATATATCCTGTGGATTTTATTATCTTGGAAACACAACCTAGAGCATATAGTTATAAGCCAATTCATGTGATACTTGGCGTCCATTTTTAGTAACTGATAATGCTTTAATTAATTGCAGGAATGGAATCATGAACTTATCCTTTAGCAATATGAAGTTGGAGCTTAATGTTTTTAACATGTGCAAACAACTATACGATGAGGACAATGAAGACGAAAGCATAGAAATAATTGAACCAATTGTAGATGAATATATTCATGGGAGTTTATCTGATCTTAGGGAAATTTGTACAACTAATTTTCTTGAATAAAATACACAATTAGATTCAGATATTCCTAATGATTTTTTACTTGATTCTACACAAATACTGGAAGATGATGGAGAGAAGCAAAATCTTGAGGAATGATGAGCGGAAAATATATCAATATTTACCGCCCCTTTAACTTAATATTTTGTTTAGTTTCTCGGGTTAGATGAACGTTTTGATATGTTTTAGTTTATTTTGCAGATAAAATAATATCGGGTCTCAATGAAATCATTTAGGACGAAATTTGGGTCAAATAAGGGCAATTATTGGACTTGATATTTTAATTTTGGAGATTGGAAACTTGAAATGGCGTTTTGACGAAGTGCAGTTTTGGAAATTCCAGTGCCAAATTAAAGAAGACGAAAAGATCTACAACTTTGAAAGACAAAATATTTTCGAATTCTGAATATTTCATGCCCGAAATGGATGAACCATCTAGAAGTGTGTTGTGTGTAATTATTAAAGTCACTTTCAATCATTTTCAAAGCAAAAAAATAAATTAATAAATAAATAATAAAAATTATCAAATCATCACCAAACAAGATAATAGATTAGTGGAGCAATTAATAATGGATTTGGTGGAGCAATTAGTGGAGGAATTAATAATTTATTTGGTGGATGATTTGATGAAGGCAAAATTTTGCCTATAAATACCAAGCCATTTCATTTGTAAAATTCATACTTTCTTCTAAGGAATTCCTTAAGAATACTAAGAAGATTGTATCTTATTTGTTTATTTATAGTTTTCAGTAATTAATTTCCGCTTTCGTACTTTCTTTTCTTTATTTTTTAGTTTTTACTTTCCGCAATTTATTTTTACGCACAATACTTTTCTTTCTTTAATTTTCAGTTTTTACTTTTCAGTAATGAGGAGGTAACTCCCATTTGCTTGGGTAAAAGGTAAAACTTTTATTACCAATATTTAGATTAATCTCCCTTAATTATAATATATAAACTAGTTAAAACCTGACTTAACGAGGATACCGTCATATTGGTCGGTTGGTAATTATTTAAATTGGTTTTAACCTGACTAAACTGGATACCGCCTGATTGGTCGGTTGGTAATTAATTATTAATTTGACTTAATCTGAATACCGCCTATATGGCTGGTTGGTAATTATCATGTAAAGTTAATATATTATATTAAGGGAGATATCTAAAATAGAAGTAATAAAAATGGATCATTTTACCTCGGCATTTTCTTTTATTGTACTTTTACTTTATTTACTTTTCAGCAATTTACTTTTCAGCATTTTTACTTTATGTCTTTGACTTTTGAGTTGTTACTAGCCCTAGTTATGTGTTAGTTATCTGGGGTTGTGATGAATTCTAATATCACCGGTTTATAATGGGTTATTTTATAGTTTGGGTAATTTAAAGGTTTACTTATTAAGTCTTAAGCTTAATGCTTATTGTTGTCTGATCACCAATAAGATTGATGTGGTAAATCTAAAATGAACTAGACATAGAGATTTTAGGTTTCAGCCTTAGACTTAATAGCCCACGATCTTCCTTGAGGATAGATAACTCTTTAATAGATTTCCTTACAGGATAGGAATATACCTGTCGGGCGGGGGTAGCCATAATTGGAACTTAAACTTAATGAATCCAGATAATTTGGTTGACATAGACATATGGTTCAATTGGGTTAAACTGGGTATTTGCGTCTGACCATCGACAGAGGCTTTTGCATAATTTAGTGTTCCAGGTTAGTAAACTGATTTATTACACAAACATAAAATAATCACTTCATTTTTTAAAAGATATTAGAAGGATTCACAACCCTAGATCTTTGTGTCTTTTGTTATTTTCCTTAGTATTTTCTTTTGTCTTTTATTTATTTATTTATTTTGTAAAACCACTTTCAACCAATCAAACAATCATTCTCTTCACCCTCAATTAGATTTTTGTAAATAAATATATTCAATAATTAATAACAACAGTAGGAATTAAGTCCTCGTGGGATCGATATTTTTATTCTACTTGAACGATACGTGCACTTGCGTTATACGTGTGTGTTTACGCCGGTCAAGGAACTAGGAACACTAGAAGAAGAAAAACATTAAGAATCGCCAAATTTAGAATTGAAGACTTTGCTAGAAGAATCGAAGTATGCATCTCTTGGAGATGAACAAACTGTTGGGATATATGCCCAAGAGCATAATGTAATATGTAAACGAGATTTTATTTTAAGTAATAAACGATGTAGTTATTCATTTATTAAAATATTAATTTTAAAGTTGCATATTATAAATTATCATGTATGTCATTGGATATTAAATGTACTTTCAGATTTAGTGTATAAGTGTTATACACAAGAGGATTTAAATATGAAATTAGTAATCCTAAATAGTCCGTAGAGAGCAAACGAAGACAGACACTTTATTTGTGGTTTATCTACAACTGCGGTCCATTCCATATTGTACGACGACTTTGATCCGGGATCATTCATGTGGTAACATGGGAATGGAGGCACCTTATTTAATGCAATCATATAGGACTAGTCTAAGACAAAATTGAATTTCTTTTAATATCTGTTAAACAAAGAAATTCATATCAGTCTAATAGATGATCATATATGGGTTGATCTTAATCCTGAGTGTACTACGAACTCATGCATGGCAAGCTATGTCCTTTGATTTACAAATGTGAGGTTGGTGAAGCAATCCCGACCAATAGCTACGTATTTTGGGGGTATGGTTTGGTGTGTAGCTGATGATGTTTTACATAGATATGGAATCCACTCCTTCTTGCGAGAAGTAGATGAGTATCTTTCTTAAGGGTTGATTCGGTACTTGACGGTTAGAGCGCTCAAGTCTTTCTATTACAAATAGAAAGATTAATATTCATAATAGTTATGAATAAATCATTCATTAGAGAATTAATGGTACTTATAGCACAAAATAATTAGAGGGGTATAACAGACATTATGACCCGGCACTAATTATGAGATACTCGCTGAGGGTCAATTTGTATGCGGTGATTATATCGGTGGACGCCGTTGACTTTTGGTATAAAATATATCGGTTGGTTAATCTTTGATTTTTTAACCGAACCGAAATTATGTGGTTAAGTAAATGTTCAACCGATTTAACCATATGATGGCACACAACCTTTAACCAACCTAACCATTATTTTTCGATCGGTTTTGGTTAATTTGGTTATTAACCAGTCCAGAATCTCCACAAGTAATAATCCACATTAACACATTAATACAAATTTAAATTCATCAAAAAGACAAACGTATATGTATTTAACAACATAAGACAAATTTAAATTCATCAAAAAGCAGCCTACAGCTACACTCAGTAGAGGCAGAAGGTAAAAATTTTAATTTCGTTTTAATTAAAAATATATATAAAGTCAAATTATGATTTGTAATCGGTTAATTGGTCGGTTCGATTATACAAATCTTATAACCTTAACCGAACCGAAAAATCGAAAAGATTAAAAATCTTAATCGAAAAAACAGATTTAATCACAATAACTGAACCATTATAAAAAAAATTAGTCGGAATAGTTCGATTAATCGGTTAAAACCGATTAATACACACTTTTACACGTCCCGATCCGTTACCAACCCTAATTCTTGGTATTTATCTCGTTAACACCATGATGAGACAAAAAAAATATTGAAGAACAATAATTACCACTTGGGCCGTTTTGAAGAACAGGAGGAGAAAAAAGTCAGCTAATCTGCGCATCCACTGGGGCTGTCTTTGGGTTTTGGTCACCAATGCGCCGCGAAGAGAAACGACGTCAGTTCCATGAAGCCGTTCTTAATACTCTTTATCCTCCACCACCCCAAGTACTCTCTCAATCTCTATCTTCCTAATATATATATATTTTTATTTTTGTTAATTATCTGCTTTTATAAAGTTATAATCGAATGATTAATACAGGCAGAGGATCAAGATGAAAAACCTGTTAACACAATAGGCGAGGACTTTGATGTTGGACTTATATATCCACGTATGATTCTTGAGATATTTCGTTGGAATTGCATTTTAACATACCCATCTAGTAATAAAGAGGTTTAAATCAATGCAGATAATAATCTGAGTGGTAGTACATCAAATAGTGATGATGATGATGATAATGGCGAGTCTAGAGAATGCGGGTCTGAAAAGCTGACAAGGGCTCAGCGTAAGAGGCTTCGTAAGAAGAAACTCAAGGGAGATGCTAGACGCCGTAGAAATATAATCGGTCCATTGTTGCCCACAACAACCGATGGAAATGATGACGCTCGCGGAGGTGGAGATGAAATTGACTCTCCAGGTGTTCGTAGAAATGCCAGTGAGGAATGTGCATATGCAGTTCCTAGGGACAAGTCCCCTCCTGGTAATACTCTAGAATTTAAATGGCATGGTTAGTTCAAAGAAGATTCAATTCAGTTAACATTTGTTTTTTTAGGAGACTTGACTGGTTGCAGTAATCAGAAGAAATTAAAACATAGGAGGATCGCAAAGAGGCTGGCCAGGGAACAATCGAAGCTCTCTAGATACGAGAATAGGAGAGAAGATCAAAACTTTGAGTCCGAGGGAAAAAAAAATGCAGACAAGATAACAAGGTATAGCCCCTCGATATGATAAAATATGAGCAAGCTTATGATTGTTGCTGTCGACACGTCCGGTAGCATTGCATGAAAATAGCACCGTTGTCAACTTTGCGGAAGTGATGAAATTCACAATTATGTTGATTGTCTTTCAATTTGATTCACACACAGTTTTGTTGATTGTTTGTGGTTTAAGGTATTATTTTTCAGAATATAATTTAATATATAACATGCTAATGATGTTGAGAAATTCAATTTTATGTTTTACTTTACACTGCCTAATGTGCGTGTTTTGCTAGCTGGGTCATTTAATTCGTTGCCCCTGTCCTTCCCTAAGAACTAGAAAACCCTAAACCCTCTCTCAAACAACACCGCCACCAGAATGGCCGAGACCTGACACGAATCGAACGCATAGGGGCGCCGGCGTCATACTTCAAATGATCAAAGAAGGAAAAATTGCCGATCAGGCTATCCTCATTGCAGGCCAACCCGGTACTGGCAAAACCGCTATAGCAATGGGCATGGCAAAATCTTTCGGCCTTGAAACTCCCTTCTCCATGATTTCCGCCACCTAATTTTTCTACCTCGAGGCCCTAAAGCAAAGGCAAATGGCGTGAGAATCAAAGAAGCAGCAGAAATGATTGAAGGAGAAGTTGTTGAGGTGCAAATTGACCGGCCTGAGGCAGCAATGAAGATGGGCAAGCGGACTCTTAAAACGACGGAGATGGAGAAGATTATTGAGGCACTGGGGAAGAAAAAGGTGCAGAGTGGGGATGTGATGCGATTGACAAGGTTTCCGGGGAGATTACGAAGCTTGGAAGGTCGTTTTCAAGGCCTCGAGATTATGATGCCATGTGAAAAGTTATTCATTGTAAATCATCTATTATGTTTATTATCTGTTAATTTTTTTTAGGGGTGAGCAAAACCGGTTTCGGTTCCGGTTCCGCATAGAACCGGAACCTACCCGGAAAAATTCGGTTCTGCACTAAATGGAACCGGAACCTACCCAATTAAACAGGGTACCCTATTATTCGGTTCCAATCTAGTTCCAGTCCGGTTCCGGTCTGGTTCCGAATTACCCTATTTTAAAATATTTTAATGAAAACTACATTCCGATACGAGTACGTAGGAAAAAACAGGGACCAAATCGGAGTGCGGAAGCTCAAAAACGAAAGGTTATACAATAGCCCACTGTTTTCTTTCAAAATATTTGATTATTGATATCATTAGTTATATTTAGATTTTCATTATACTTATGTTGCTGGGAAAATGGAAGGAAAATGAAAAGATAAAAAATAAATACATATAATTTTAGAGTCGAATTCTGCTGTGCTGGAATATTTCGAATTAGATCAAGAAGATGTTTTTTTTGTTAAAACAAAATTGTGGCAAAACAAAATGGAGTAAAGGAAAATTTTGTTTATTGATTGATTATTTTTCCCATAGTTGTGGTAGTTTTAAATTATAGCAGCTTTATGTTTGCAATGAGCTCATTTTCTAATTTTAAGCGTCTCTGTTTAACACAAACACACATACATTCTATATATATTTGATAGAAGCACTAAAATATTGCTATATGAACTGCGACTCTTTAAAATTTGTACAATTAAATAATGAACGCCAAATGTTTAAAATTTATGTTCATATAAACCGGTTCCATGGTCCGGTTCCGGTTCCGACTATTTTGGAACCGGAACCTACCCGGATAAAATCGGTTCCTTCATATTTTAACCGGAACCTACCAAATTACAACCGGTTCCGGTTCCAAACCCGGAAAATCGGTCCGGTTCCAACCGGTTCCGGGTAGAACCAGAACCGATGCTCGCCCCTAATTTTATTATAGTAGAACATTGTTGGAAGATTGGGAAATGTTATCTCGCAAAAAATTCCGACTAAGAAAATAGTTGTCACGAGCCAAAATCGGGGTCAATGACAACGGTATAAATACACAAAACAAAATTGATTCAAAGACCAATTAAAAAGTCAACAAAAAACAATCAAAAAGTCAAAACATGACTTGGTCAAAAGGTACCAAAATGTAAAAATCTCAAAAACATGTCTTGATGACTTTAAAACAAAAAAATTATCAAATCATATGGAAAATATCTAAAATATTCCTACAGTTTAAATGAGAACATCTGTCGTGAAATAAATAATCAAAATTCAAATAATGATCTGACTATACAATGCATCACCTAAATAACTACACAGTCTGTTAATCTTAAAATCAAGTAAATTACCTTCAAGAATACTCTCAAGGAATCAAACTCGTTCCTCGTTCGCACCCTCAAGTCCCGAAGCTTCAAAACCAAGAACGCACCCTCAAGTCCCGAAGCTTCAAGGTCTAATCTGAAATATTAAGTTCAGAGATGAGCGAAACCACATGCTCAATATGGATTAATGTACTCATCTTAATTGGTTTTACCAAAACCTTGCATGGTTAGTAAGATATATATATATAAATGCCCAATAAAACAATGTCGAGGATGCGAGTTAAAAAATAATTATAATTTATACATTTTATCAATATAAATAATGTATACATCATCGACAACATTAATCATTTAATTAATAACGTGAGTAAAATATCACACGGGGCCGCATAACCAGACTCCCAATACTAGAGCTGTAAATAAACGAGCCACATAACAAACATGATCATATGCCACGAAGGGCTCCTCATGATCAAATGTCACAACGAGGTAATAATAAATAAACCTTGCGCCGGTTCGGGACTCTCATCTATGGACGCGTCATCACCTTCCAAATAGCACCACTCAGGGCTACATTACTGTTGCCACAATGGGTCAACCGGTGTCAATAAGGTGGGCTAAAACAGGGTTCCACACAAACAAAGGCCGCAACGGGCTAAATAATAACCAAAAGGTGTGCCACAACGGGGCTCTACATATACCAACTTTAATATATCCAATTTATTATTTTTACCGATCCAATTTATATTTATACTATCATGCAGATATTTTATAAAAATAAAATAATAAAACTCATTATGGTCACATCGTGCCCCCAACACATAATTTCACATTTCCATAAAACATGGCTAATATTAAGATACATTTCACATTATTTTCATAGGCATAAAATAATGATATATATATATATAAAAAATCTAAAACCGCAATCAAGATGAGTATCGAATCCCTACCTCAACCCCATGCTTGAAGCGTGAAAACTATCTCACAACGATGTTTAACGCGTTCAGACTATCCTGTCGATCTAACAGTTACAAAATTCTCTTCGAGCCCACACAGTACGTTTTACGAGACATACGAGTTCCGTTGACCGGTGACCGCCCAAAGATCACCCAAATCGATATCTGGAAACATGAGATGTAAACGTACCAAATCAAACTCTAGCGGAATCCTAACAGAAAATTGACGTGGTTCCTTTTAAATATCTCAATACCACAAATGCCCATCAGGGGCCTACAACAACCATTCATTCACACTTCACAACCAAATCATAATCCGAAAACAATAATCCATAACTCAAACTCAAATCTCGATATAATTCAAATAATCCAAAACAAGTAAATTAAACACGTAAAAACCCGATAAATACATAAAGTTAGAGTTTGGGATCATTACCGCATGAAAAGGTCGAACCAACGCGTCGGAGACGTCAAATACCAGATTCTGCCCACACGTCAGTGCGTGGCCTTCACGTGTTGTCACACGCGTCGGCGCTTGAAGCCCACGCACTAGCGCGCCGCCGCACCACCTCTATCAAGTTGTGCGTGTCATCGAGCTGAGTCTCCTGGTGGTGTCCATTCATCCATTAGAGCTCCAGTTTGTTGTGAATCAACCAAAAACCGTTGGACTATTCAAGCTCTCCATTCGTCGGAAAACAGCCATCTCTGGTGACACCACCGCCACCAAAATGCCCTTCACAGCCTGCTCTATCTTTTCTCCCAACTCTGATCGTCGGAAAACGGCCACCATCGCTGGATCTCCCTCTCTCTCCACACGCACGTTTGAAGAAGAAAAATGAAGGGAAAAATAAAATGGCAGCAGCTCACGATTTTTTTGGGAGAGAGAAGAAAAAATTATAATGGGCTAAAAATTATCTGTCGACCCTCTTGAATTTTGGTCAAACAAAAATTGAAGCAAACTTATGAAAAATTTGACCAAAGATTTTTAAATGAAAAGACAGTAATAACCTTCTGAAAAATTAGGTTTATTACCCATTCCCTCATTAAAAGAATTTCATCCCGAAATTCAAAATACACAAAAGGATCTAAGTATAATATCATGCACGAAGGTCAAAAAGACGAGAATGTCTCAAACACTTCATCAATAAGCACAAAAACATGATGTCATATAAGGCCACGTCACACAACTGGACCCACTAACAAAATATTGCCCGCTTTGGGTCTCACAATAAGAATGGATCTCATGTCCAAACCCTACACCCTCACGACTTTATTCGTGGTACCACTGGTTCCTGACCCAAGAAGTAAAATGAACTGAGAAGCTGAAACTGAAAAACATATACACAAAGTTATAACAAGACTGAAACCCGATAACAGGACCGTAAGATACAATGGAACATGAAAACTGAAACATTACAACGCGGTCACACGTAAACGTGAAAAATTAAAAAGCACATCAAGACTTAAAACTACATCAGGACTGCAAACATGTAAACGTAATCTGAAAACGTAACATGATAAGAAATTACGTAAACATGACCTCAAAAGACATGAGTCGTTTCAACGTCAAGCGAAATCTGACTGAAAACAACTTAACGTCAAATGGAAACATAACACAACATGCATAACTTCAAGTGAAATCATCACATGACTGAAAACTATATAACATCAATTAAAGACATAAAAATACATGTAAACTATAAACATGAAAACATGATTACAAACTGTAAAATATAATATAAGCTGAAATCGAACCACGTAAAGAAAACGTTAATATGAACTTGAATGTAAATGAGCATATAGGGTGATATGTGCCCGATAAGGCATCGTGAAAGACATAAAGAACGTCAAATAAAATCATTTAAATGTGACACGTAAGCTGGAATCATAAACTGTATATATGAAATTAACAATAATGTCAACCGAAAACTAAAATCATGGCACACGGAAGATGACAGTTGAAAACATGTAAACATGACACATGCAGAACGTAAGTTGTGAATATGTAAACATGACGCATAAAAGATGTCAATAAGCAGAGAACATGAAAACATAACTAAAGACATGAGCTGGGACTTGGACTGAAAACATAAACTGAACATGTAAATTGATAACGTAAACTAATACGTCAACTTGAAAACGTAAACTGAATACGTAAAACGTAAACGTAAACGTAAATATTTTGAAAACATAAAACATATGAAAAGGGGAAACATCCATTCACCAACTCTCAAGACCAAATGAGTTCACAACCTGGCTCATAACCCTTCCGGGAACGCCATAAATCGCCATGCGAAATCCATAAACGAGTAAAGAAAATATCGGAATAGCTCAACGAACCAAACTTGATATTGACTAACAGTCAAATCCTTTATTCCAAAATATGGAAGTTTAATAATTATGTTGCGACCTCTTACTCAAAAAGTAGGATAACAATCTTTTAGGCGGCCAATAGTGGCCCAACTCCGAAGTTATGGTCCTACAAGGTTCTAATCCTACGTCGGTAATAAGGCGGTATTATCTTAATCTCGTCGCAGACTCTTACAATTGACTACGTATTATATTACAAGACTTTCACTCTAAGATGATGCATACAAAACCAAAAATATTTCTTTGACATGTGTCACATCCCAAAGAAAGTAAAGTCGGTGCTCTAATACCAAAAATATTTTCACGACCCAAAATCAGAGTCAAGGACAACTGGATAAATTCATAAAATAAAATTGATTCAAAGACTAGTCAAATGGTCAAAAAGTCAACAGAGAACGGTCAAAAAGTCAAAACATGACTTGGTCAAAAAGACCAAAATGTAAAAATCTCAAAAACATGCCCAATGTGACTTTAAAACAAAAGAAATTATAAAATCATATGGAAAATATTCAAAACATTCTCACAGTTTAAATGTGAACACATGTCGTGAAATAAATAATCAAAATTCAAATAATGGTCTGATTATGCAATGCATCACTTAAATAACTACATAGTCTGATAATCTTAAATACAAGTCAATTACCTCCAAGAATGCACTAGTACCGCTGAAACGAAGAAAGTTATTCAACATGATCTGAACACTCTTGAGGAATCAAACCCGCTCCTCGCTCTCTGAAGCTTCAAAACCAAGAACGCACCCTCAAGCTCCGAAGCTCCAAGGTCTAATATGAAATGTTAAGTTGATGGATGAACGAAACCACATGCTCAATAGAGATTAATATACTCACTTTAATTGGTTTTACCAAAACTATATATGATAAGTAAGATATATAGATATATATGCCCAATAAAACAATGTAGAAGATGCAAGTTAAGAAATAACTATAATTTATACATTTTATCAATATAAATAAAATATACATCCTCGACAACATTAATCATTTAAATAATAAAATGAGTGAAATGCCACACGGGGCCGTGTAACCGGACTCCCAACACTGGAGCTGTAAATAAATAATGTTTCACATGTGGCTATTAGGGTTGGTGCTCGGAGCTCTAATTTTCTTGTGTATTTCCCTGTAAATACTTATGTAATATTTTATTATGAATAAAATAAACAGTTTCTATTATATAACATCTCTTTTTAGATGGTAAAGACGTAATTGACCTTAGAATGATTAGTTATGATATTGTTGTAAAAACGTCGCAACTGACATTGAGTAGTATCATGACGTTGTCATTCTTATACAGTTCCTGATCAAAGTTTACACTACTTGGTCAGTAAAGTAAATCTGTTGAGACCAGTACATGTCGTATATTGAAATCTTGGATTCTAATGGTTTCTCAATGAACCATGAGTCTTGGAGACTCGTATAGACGTGTAGATATTTATAGCGGATAAACATTGAATGACTCACCGAAGATTCTTAATGGATGGTACATCAATGTCAATAAGAATCTTCTCGGGTTCAGTGAGCATAGTGATTATTTGACTTGAGATACCACTGTGGATGTATGAGTTATCCTCCACTCTTTGATGGCAGTCACATCACCAATCTATTTAGATCAGACCTCCGCTTGTTTGTTGGGTGTGGACTGATGCTCAGGATATCCTCTGTGTGTCAAGAAATGATCTATCAAAACTATGTACAGAGCATATGTATTCAATATGGAATTAACAATATGTTAAATCCATGGGCATGTGGTACACTGTAGAAGTTAGTTCTAAGTGTTATTAAGAGATTGCAAATAGAAATATCGACGTGATTATATCTATAGAGATTTAACGTTTTTATCTATATCTCTGGAATAATCTGGATATATGTGACGGATGGATTATACGTATGCAATGACATTGACATGTATGGTTCATAGAGTTTATTCGTGTTCGTCATAATTTATGGATGGGTAAATTATGGATACGAAATTGGATTTCGTGACATATATGCCTGAATCTAGAGAGTCTCACTAATGAAATATACTCATAGAGCATTATGGTAATTTTCATGAATAATACTGATTATTTATAAGTCGTTTAACGGTTAAACGAAAATACATGTAATTGGGATCTTTTGGTCATTTCCTAATTAATGTGTATTTATATTTAATATTTGATTTTATTAAACACATATTAATTAAATGTCAAATTTTTATTTTTGACATATATCATTAATATATGTATTTTGATTATTTAATGTAAATATAATACATAAATGTTAAATGGTTAAAATAATTAAATTGTAAATATCTTTTGTCATGATTAAAGTTAGCAAATGGCCTTATATGATTAGTAACACTTATTGGTTTTCATTAAATGCTTTAATGATCAAATACCAAAAATTAAGTATATCATTTTCCATTTAATTAATTGAAAAAAATGAAAATATCTTGATATTTATTTTTCCTTCTAATTTCGACCAAGTAGGGGAAATATATAAGTTTTTTGTTTCATTTTTATTTCATAAGTTGAAGTTACCAAAATATTACAAATAAAAGTTTGAGAGAAAGTTGAAGAACAAAAAGAAAAACCTTGAGCAAAGTTGGGAATTTTGTAAGTTTTTCTAATCTTTTTCAATTAGAAAATTGTTTCTATGTTTCTAGGTCTCAACATGTGTTGCTTAGAATTTTATCTACTCTTTAAGCATGCAATTGAATGGTTGGGAACTTGTTTGAAAGATATTTGCATGTATGATTAACAAAGTAAGCTTGAAATGAGTTTATAAGCTTTCTTTTGATTATTTAATAATCAAGTTTCCATTATAGAGTTGTTAGACCACTCATTGATGACCTAGAATTGTTCTTGTGTTATTTCAAAGGGGTGAGACTTGTGTTGTGAAGATTGAATTAAAGTATTGAATTTATTTAATTTGGTGTAATTTATTCAATTGAAGAATTTGTAAAATTAGGGTTCTTAACCCTTTCCAAATTTGGGGATTTTCATATATGTTTTATGTAATTATGTATATATAATGTATATTAAATTTGGTGATGATTGGATTTCATCTTGAATTGTTTTGAACAAGATTGGACCAAATTACAAAACCTGAAAAATTCATGGACCTCTCGGGAATTTGAAGTTTTTTGTGGTTTTATTTTGAAATTTGTGTTTTTATGTATTAGACATGTATAAATCATTTTGTGATTGATTTGGAATCACTTAAAATTATATTTGACAATTTGAAGACCAAAATGAACAAAATGGAAACTTTGAGGGGTCATTCGACAATTATGAAGAAATATGATTTATTGGGTAAAAAATTCAGTTTTTAAGTATTGAGTAATTTGAATAAACAAGTTTATTTTAATTGTCCAAGAAAAATTATTGAAATCGGAAAATTTTGAGTTTCCGCGTTCCGCTGTGTTTACCTGTATTTGCCCCTAAAAACCCCAACAGTGGCCACATAAAAAAAACATGATCATATGCCACTAAGGGCTCCGCATGATCAAATTCCACAATGGGGTAATAACAAACAAACCATGCGCAGGTTCGGGATTCTCACCCAGGGACGCATCATCATCATCCAAATAGCGCCACTCAGGGCTGCGTAACAGTTGCCGCAACGGGTCAATCGGGGTCAATTAAGGTGGGCCAAAATAAGACTACACACAAATAAGTGTCGCAACCTGCTAAATAATAATCAAGATGTGCGCCAAAACGGGGCTCTACATATACCAATATTAATATATCCAATTTTTAATATTTTTACCGATCCAAGTCCGATCCAATTTACATTTATAATGCCATGCATATATATGCATATATATATATATATATAAACTAAATAATAAAACTCATTATGGTCTCGTCGTTCCGTCCAACGCGCCAATTCATTTGACATTATTTTCATAGACATAAAATAAACATAATTTCACATTTCCATAAAACATGCATAATATTAAGATACATTTGACATTATTTTCATAGGCATAAAATAATGAAATATATATATATATATATATATATATATATATATATATATATATATAAAATCTAAAACCATAATCAAGATGAGTACGAAATCCCTACCTCAACCCCACGTTCGAAGCGTGAAATCGATCACACAACAACGCTAAAATCATTCACCGAATGGTGACACATATTCACCTCATCTATCATTCCTAATTCTTTTGATTTTCTTGCCAAGTTGATTTTCATCTTCGTTCTTATAGTGTATAAAGCTCTCAATAACTTCATCTTTATGATAATTGGTAAATATATCAATATTTACCTTCCCTTTTACTTAATATTTTGTATAGTTTCTCGAGTTTTGTGAATATTTTAATGTGTTTTGTGTTATTTTGTAGATAAATAAAATAACAAGACTCTCTAGAATAAAATCAGGGCTTAAACGGTGAAAATCGAATGAAAAAGACCAAAATCAGAATTCTGCGTCGCGACGCGCAACACTTCTGCATCGCGACTGCTAAAATACGCCGTCCACGTGTCAACATCACAACAATCTTGCTACCATGTGTCGGACACGTGTCATCATCCCATGCTACCGATATTACACGTCATTGCTTACGTCCGCGTCGCGACGCACACAACTTCACGCGTCACGACGCCGAACCAATAATTATGCCGACAGCCACGTGTCAAGATCCTGTTGAATCAACGACACGTCACGACACGCAAGTGTTTTGCGTTGCGACGCGCGGGGTAAAATTTTGCCTATAAATTGAAACTGAAATCAGAAGAAAATTGCATATATTCTTCTGGGGATTTCCTTAAGAATACTAAAAAGATTGTATCTTATTTGTTTATTTACAGCTTTTTGTATTTAATTTTTATTTTACGCAATAGTACTTTCTTTATTTTACTTTTCAGTCTTTATTTTTACTGTTCAGTATGAGGAGGCAATTCCCCTTTGCTGGGGTAAAATGTTAAGCTTTTATTACTAATATTTAGATTAATCCCCATTAGTTATAATATATAAACAATTTTAAAACCTAACTTAATGAGATACCGCCTTTATAGTCGGTTGGACTTAATCATAAATCTGACTTAACCAGGATACCACATGTATGGTCGGTTGGTAATGTCATGCAAAGTTTATATATTATAATAAGGGAGATATCTAAAATAGAAGTAATAAAAGTGAATCCTCTAACCCCCAGCATTTTATTTATTGCTTTATTTACCTTTTTAATTTCCAAGCTTTACTTTATGTCATTTACTTTATTTAAGTTTTTACTAGTCCTAGATATGTGTTGTAACTAAACCCGTTATCTGAGGTTGTGATGAATTCCAATATCACCGGTTTATAAGGGGTTATTCTGTGTCTTAGGTAATATAAAAGTTTATTTATTAAGTCTTAAGCTTAATCATTCTTGTTAACTGGCCATTAATAAGATTTATCTGGTAAACTTAAAATGAACTTGATGAAGGGATTTTAGGTTTCAGCCTTAGACTTAATAGCCCACGATCTCTCTTAAGGATTAGATACCCCTTAATAGATTTCCTTCCAGGATAGACATATACATGTCGGGCGGGGGTAGCCACAATTGGAACTTAATCTTAATGAATTCAGGTAACTTGGTTGACATAGACATATGATTAATTGGGTTATTTGGGTATTTCCATATGACCATCGACGGAGGGTTTTGCTTAAATTCATGTTCCAAGTTAATAAACTGATATATTGCACAAACATGAGATAATCACTTCATCTTTAAAAGATATTGGAAAAATTCATAACCCTAGATAGTTTTATAATATTGAATTTTCCTTTCACTTACATTCGCATTGTTTTATTTACTTGTTTTAGTTTAAAATCACCAACCAATCTATTAGATACTCGTAAATATTTGGCTTCATAAATTTATAGCTTAGGTATTAAGTCCTCGTGGGATTGATACATTTTATACTACTTGAGCGATACATGCGCTTGCGTTACGTGAGTGATTTCACCGATCAAGTTTTTGGCGCCGTTGTCGGGGACTTGTTTATCTTTTACTATTAATTTTGAGGTTAAATACATTTACTTCTGTCTAATTTCTTTTTACTTATTATTTTTGTTTTATTGTGTTTCAGGTTCTCAGACACTACATGAGAATAACCAGAAGCGTTGAAATCCGAGAAGGCCAAGAAGCACTGATCAACAAGGAACCTGAACCTTTGGAGGTTGTACCACCAATTCCCATTAGAGACAGAACTATTCTGGTGGTTGACGGCTTCATTTAATGTATTGTACTTCCTCCCTTACTAACAAATGCGTGTGACATCAAAACATGCATTTAGATGATACTGCAGGCAGTTCAATTTGAGGGGAATGCAACTGAAGATCCTAATGCACACATCAGCAACTTTCTGGAAGCTTACGACACATTCAATTACAACCGAGTGGGTGAAGAAGAAATGAGACTGTGTGTTTTTCCATATTCCTTGAAAGACAAAGCTAAGGCTTGGCTACATTCACTACCAGCAGGTTCCATCACAACTTGGAATACTCTAGCTACCAAATTCCTTGCAAAGTACTTTCCCCAAGCCAGAACTGGAAAGCTGAGGAATGACATTACATCATTTGTACAACATGACTCAGAATCCATCTGCGAAGCTTAGGAAAAATACAAGGATTTTATCATAAAATATCCTCACCATGATATTGCAAAGTGACTACAAGTCCAAACCTTCTATAATGGACTTTCTAGACTGATGAGAACTACAATTGATGCTGTTGCTGAAGGATTTTTAATGGAAAAAGGAAAATATCAGGCCTGTGACCTAATTGAAGAAGTGGTCAACAATAATTCTTTGTGGCCAACAGAAATGAGCATGATCCAGAGAATAGCAGAATTTACGAAGTTAGAGCCAACACAGCATTGAGGGCTAAGCTGGATCATATTGGCAAAAGTTTGGAAACTCTTAGCATGAAGGTTAATGTTGTATCCACAAGTTTACCATATGGAGGAGCACTAGAGACAGAATCAAACAACCAACATGATGAGACGGTGAACTATGTCAGCAACTTTGACAGACGGGGGAACAATCCATATTCCAATACCTACAATCCAGGGTGGAGGAATCATCCCAATTTCGCATGGAATGAAAATGCAGGGCAAAGAAATAATCCACCGGGATTCCAACAACAAAACAAAGGCCAGAAGTATGAGAATAAGCCAGGAATAGAAGAAGTGTTGGTCCACTTGAAAAAGCTAAAAGAAAAAATTGACGCTCAAGCAGCAAAATATGATGTTATATTTTAAGCCTAATCAGCATTGAATCAAAGCCTAACTGCTTTTATAAAGACACTGGAAAATCAAATAGGACAACTGGCCAATGCTCAGAGTTATAGACCGCAAGGTACCCTTCCTAGCAACACAGAACCAAATCCAATGAACACGAGGAAGGAGCAATGTCATGCCATCACTCTGAAAAGCAGTACTGAAATCAACAAAGATGTTGGAGTCAAGGTAATTGTTGAGGAAGTTCCAAAAGAAAGCAGCGAAGCAGAGCCACGGATGAAGGAAAGGGAAGCGAAAGAAAATGATCGAGAAAAAATCACTCCACCTCCACATTTTCCACAGCGTTTCCAGAAAAATAAACTAGACAAACATTTTGCTCGATTCCTGGAGATCTTCAAAAAGCTGCATATCAACATTCCATTTACAGAAGCGTTAGAACAAATGCCCAGCTATGTCAAATTCATGAAAGATATTCTTTGACGAAAACGAAGATTGAGAGATTACGAGACAATAACATTGACAGAAGAATGCAGCGCCATCATTCAGAGGAAGCTTCCCCTAAAGTTAAAAGATCCTGGCAGTTTCAATATCCTTTACACCATTGGAGAACATAACTTTGGTAAGGCTTTATGTGATTTAGGTGCTAGTGGTAAGGCTTTATGTGATTTAGGTGCTAGTGTCAACTTAATGCATTTTTCCATTTACAGGAAACTGCATATTAGAAAAGCAATGCTCACCTCAGTCTCTTTGTAACTTGCTGATAGAACGCTCACATTTCCAAGAAGTGTAGTTGAAGATGTGCTGGTCAAAGTTGACAAATTCATTTTCCCAGCATATTTTATTATTCTTGACATGGAGGAAGACGAAGACGTGCCCATCATCCTATGGAGACCATTCTTGGCTTACAGGTCGAACCATTATTGATGTACAAAAGGAAGAACTAACCATGAGGGTACAGGACCAAGAAGTGACATTCAATATTTTCAAAGCCATGGAATTCCCGAATGACGAAAAGAATAAGGAATGTTTCAGACTTGATGTGATAAATGGTACCATTCAGAACTCCGATGCAATGCAAAGTCCCACTGACAAACTTAAAGCATGTCATCTGCCTGTGGAGCCTGAAGATAAAGCGTCATGCGCACTGAAGAAGTAAAACTTAATTTACAAGCAACTGAAGAGAAACGATTCCACCAACTCAACAAATTATAGGAATTTCACATACAGCCTTTTGAGAATGTAAAACTGTACAAAGAAAATGCCAAAAAGAGACATGATGAGAAGTTAGTGCGAATACAACTGGAACCGGGGCAATGGGTATTGTTCAGTAAATCAAGGTTGAAACTCTTCCCTGGGAAGCTAAAATCAAGGTGGTCAGGTCCATTCTTAATCACCCAAGTTTTACCAGATAGAACCGTTGAGTTACATGATCCCAACTCTAGTAAAACATTCAAAGTTAAAAGCAAGCGTGTCAAGCACTACTGGGGAGAATCATTTGAGCGACAAAAAGAAATTGTCACACTTTCAGATCCAGCCTAACGTTCGGGCAGTCATGTCTAAATGACGACGTTAAACTTAGCGCTAGCAGGGAGGCAACCCATGCAATTTGTGTATATATTAAGATTTGGTGTGTTTTATTTTTGTGTGTTTAATTTTGTAGGTAAAGTCACAGACATGAGGGAAGACGTTCTCGCAAATCTTCACAAGTAATTTTCTTCTCTCCCTCAAAACTCTCTGATGAAAGTCTACAAAGCTCGAATGGAACGAATGAGACTACTAATGATCAAAGGTATTCCTAATGACATTCATTGGTTAATTGAAGCACATGTCTGATAGGCAGGTGAATTTTCTGACTCATTTATTTCATATAGGCTAAGAAAAGAAGAGCTAAAAGAATGGGTTTTGCTATAAATGTGCACGCATGACATGTAATACTTGTTGTCATTCTTTAGGAATTGTGTCTGATAACCGTGAAGCTAAAATTAAATTTATTAGGGATGACATGAGTAAGGAGTCTTTGGATGACATATCATTGACTCTTGAGACACATCCCAGTGGATATGTGTATCACGCAATTTACATGTTACATGCACAGTTTCGAAAAGAAAGACAACAATAAGTCTCGAGAATCTGACTTTAAAAGATCCTATTTGCCAATTTAGAAGAAAACTGGATTAGAAGCTTGTCTCTGACGCATAGATGTCAATCAAGCTGTTACTTCTTGTAAATATTACTATCTCTTTGTCTTTAACTAATAATCGTGATTTGCTTTGTTATTTTCTTTTATTTTCTCTGATAGGATCCAGACTTTTTGACTTTCACGATATATTTTACTGTTTAGCTAATAATTGTCATTTGGCAGGTACTAGTGTTATTATTACTCACCCTTTTTCAGGTTCTATAAATTGAGTTTGTCATTGCACTCTTGAAGACATCCAGAGTTGAAAAATAAAATTAAAAAAATGGAAGCAACTTCAAGAAGACGAGTTGTTAACATATGTGTGTTTTGCGGTACTAGTGTTGGTTCTAAACCATTGTTCATTGCGGCAGCACAAGAATTGGGTAGGGTTATAGCTGAAAGGAATATGCACTTAGTATATGGCGGTGGAAATCTTGGACTAATGAGGTACGTTTCAAGGGCCGTATATGAAGGAGGCAGTCAAGTTTTGGGAATCATCCCAAAACCTTTGGCAGAAGCGAATCTTATAAGACCATTAAACAGAGAGGAACTTATAGTGCCAGGTATGTCTGAACGACTGGTTGAAATGATTAACTGTGCTAATGCTTTTATTGCTTTGCCAGGTGGCTTGGGCACGATGGAGGAAATTTTTACAGTAGTATCTTGGGCGAACTTGAATATACACCAGAAACCAATTGGACTGTTTAATGCTGATGGATTTTATGATTTTCTTTGTGTATTTCTTGATGATGCCCGGAGAAATGGGTTTGTGTCAAAAGCTGTAAAAGATATCATCTTCACTGCCTGAACTGCTAATGATTTAATTGACCAAATCTTAGCATTTGAACTGTAATTGACCCTATCCTTTCCAAGATAAACTGGCATATAATGATAATGGTAAAAAGCGTCAGATAAATCTGGATCTTAATCTTTAGTTTTCATTTTAGATGTAGAATTTCAGCTAACCATGTATTATTTTCTACACTCTTCTTCTACTTTTTAGACATTGGGGACAATGTCTCAATTAGGTCTGAGAGAGAAGAATGGTTGACTAGTATCTTGTTTTTATTGTGTTGTTTTTATTTGATTTTTAGTCAAAAAATTTCAAAAAAAATTCAAAAAATTAAAAAATTTATATAAAAAAATATTGTGTTTTTGCATTTTTAACTTGACTAATCAGGTGAAATTGGTGTGAGATAGCTGTGTAAGGAATTTCCACTCATGAGACGTATCTCAACTTATTTTCGTAATAAGTTAATTTTTGTTTATTTCCTTTTGAATTATTTAATTTGTGAATTCTCCATAATACTGATTAAATTGGATCTTCATATGTTCAGTTGACATGTATTATCAAAATGCATGGTAACATACAGCCATAAGTTGTAATTGAAAATTTTGTAATATTCAGTACTCTAGTTTAATTGGAAGAAGCATCTAAAAAAGCAATGGAATAAAAAAAATTATGTATATTAATAAATTAACATCTGAGATCCGAGTAATTAAGTCCGTATGGGTGTTTTAACACCTAGTGCCCTAAAGCCAACTGGTTTGGGAGTCAGTGGCCCAAAGCTCGTTACATGGATTGAAGATATTGTAGAATAAAAAAAAAAGATATCTGAAATTCGAGTAATTAAGTCTGTAATTGTGTCTTAACACCTAGTGTCCTAAAGCCAACAGGCTTGGGAGTCACTGGCCCAAAGTTCTCTACATGGATTGAAGATATTGTAGAATAAAAAAAATCATTGCTAAAAAAAGTGAGAATTTTGATATAACTTTAGGACAAAAATATTACTCTATTTTCAACTACACTTATGAATATTGTGGGCACAATGAGTTGATTAACACCTTGTTAGTTGTGCATATGGAGAATGGTAAAAATAATCTGAGAATTTACTTATTTGGTAATTCAGAAAGAAAGAAAACAAATATTAACTTGGATAAGAAGTTCCACTTGTTTATTCTTCTTTCTCTTGTCTTTTTGCTTTTGTGTACATTAGATTGACGTTTGTGGGTATCGTTATTGTAAGCCCTCACGAGACTACAACTCGTCCACTAGGGACACCTAGGGTTTTAAGGCTTGTTGCATACGCTAAATGCAACTGTGATCCCTACGGAAAGTGGTTTAGTTTAATTTTATTTTAAAGTTGTTTATTGCATTTTATTTTGTTGTTTTGCTCGAGGACTAGCAGAATGTTAGGTTTTTGGTGTGATATGCGGTAAATATATCAATATTTATCGTCCATTTTACTTAATATTTTGTATAATTTCTCAAGTTTTGTGAATATTTTGATGTGTTTTGTGTTATTTTGTAGATAAATAAAATAACAGGACTCTCTGGAATCAAATCAGGGCTTAAACGGCGAAAATCAGATGAAAATGGTAAAATTGGAATTCTGCGTCGAGACCACTAAGATGCGCCGTCCACGTGTCAACATCACAATAATCTTGCTAACATGCGCCAGACACGTGTCATCATCACATGCTGCCGATATTACACGTCATTGCTTACGTCCGCGTCGCGACGGGCACGACTTCACGCGTCGCGACGCCGAACCAATAATTTTACCGACAGCCATGTGTCAAGATCCCGTTGAATCAATGGCGCGACGCGACGCGCGGGGCAGAATTTTTCCTATAAATTGAAGCTAAATCAGAAGGAAAATTCATACCTTCTTCTGGGGATTTCCTTATGAATACTAAGAAGATTGTATATTGTTTGTTTATTTACAGCTTTTTGTATTTAATTTTTATTTTACGCAATAGTACTTTCTTTATTTTACTTTTCTGTCCTTATTTTTACTGATCAGTATGAGGAGGTAACTCCCCTATGTTGGGGTGAAAGGTTAAGCTTTTATTACTAATATTTAGATTAATCTCTCTTAGTTATAATATATAAACTATTTTAAAACCTGATATAATGAGATATCTCCTTTATGGTCGGTTGGAATTACTCATAAATTTGACTTAATCAGGATACCACATGTATGGTCGGTTGCTCACTCATGCTCTATAATTTGCTTGGGCTGTCCTTTGTGGATTTTCAACCCAACGAGCCTTTCTTTTTTTTTTTCTTTTTTTTATGCAATGTATTGTTTCAGTCTGTCCACGTTGATAGGCTCGGTGAACTCGTTCCCTTCCAAATCTGACAGTCTCACTACCTCATTCCTCATTACCTTCTTGACTAGGTATGGCCCTTCCTGATTGGGCCTGAACTTTCCCCTTGGGTCCAATATCAGTGACTTCGACTGCTTGAGCTCTAAATCACCTTCTCTGATCTTGGTGGGACGCATACGATGTAGCTTTATTATTCGCACTGTGTCGATTGACAGTCATTACATTGAACTTGAAAAGCCCTCAGTGAGGTATCATTTTCCTATATAGACATCATTTTTGTTTAGTACAAACTTGTCAGAAACAAATACAAGTTTAAAACCATTCTTGCTAAGGAGATAGCCCGAAACCAAATTCTTTCGAATATCATGAACATGCAAAATATTCTTCAATGTAAGCTCTTTCCCAGATGTCATCTTGAGAACCACTGTGCCTTGTCTAACCACTCTAGAGGTAGACGCGTTTCCCATTGTTAGATGATCGCCACCATCGACCTTTGGCAGTTTTTGGCAGATTCATGGAAAACCAGGGACCATATCGACACGTGGTTTACTTATTATTGTCTCGTTGTGGCATTCGATCATGAGGAGCTCCATTGTGGCATATGATCATGTTGTTTATTATAACCCCATTGTGACACTTGTTATATGGCCCCGTTGTGACACATTGATTATTCACAACTCTAGTATTGGGAATCTGGTTATGCGACTTCGTGTGACATTTCACTCACACGTTTTTATTTAAATGATTAAGGTTGTTGATGATGCATATTTTTTTTTAATTTTGATAAAATGTATAAATTATAGATACTTCTTAAACTCGCATCATCGACATTGTTTTATTAGACATATATCTTACTAACTATGTTGGAGTTTTGTAAAATCAATTACGGTGAGTTATTTAATCCCTACCGAGCGCATGATTTTGTTCACCCCTCAACTTAACATTTCAGATTAGATCTGAGATTTGGAGTTTTGGAGAGCGAGGAGTGAGTTTGATTCATCGAGAGTTATGGACCTTGTTAAGTAGCTTTCTTCGTTTCTTCAGTAGGTAATTGACATGTATTTAAAATTATTAGAGTATGAAGTTATTTAGGTGATGCAGTGTAGTCGGACCATTATTTGAATTTTGATTATTTATTCACGATAGATGTTCACATTTTAACTATGGGAACGTTTTAATTATATTTTCCATATGTTTTTATACTTTCTTTGTTTTAAAGTTACCAGTACATGTTTTGACTTTTATATCATTTTTTTTTTACTTTTTGACTTTTTGACTAATCTTAAATCAATTTTTATTTTATTTATTTACCCAAAAATTATGATTTTATACAGAATTCATGAATTTGTATTTGTATGGAAAAATAATAGTTAAAAGATCTTGATTTTGCGGACCCTTTGATTTTGGCCTAATGTGTGTGTGTGTCGAATTTCCACCAAAATTGGAAACTTTTTATTACTTCTAAGATGAGTAACCTTGATTGGTCGAGTAAATACTTTGGGTGATTATGGAGAATAAAGGATTACGTGTACTTAAGCTTTTTATGGAAAATATGGATATTCCTAAATTTAAATTTCTATCGAGATTTAAAATAATTTTTTCTTTTAAATAAAAATCGAAAATCACAATATTTAAAAAATCTCACGTGTAAAGAAATCTTAAAAATAAATGGCGTACATTTCTTTGATTTTAATGTAATAATTTTATTTTCACAAGTCACGGTAAATATTAGATTTTATTAACGAATGTGATAAAAATGAAAATCCTAAAATAAAAAAAGAATGAAAAAATGAGAAAGAATAGAGAGATTTGTTAAATCTATTGGATCAATGAACTTTTTATTTATATCCATCATTTAATAAAATTCTAGAGAATATTCTTATATTTTAAATGACTTTTTAAAATCCTAATAGATTACTAACAATATTTTAAAGAAATTTTTAAAATCCGGATTGAATACCCATATATTTTTAAAATATAAAATAATCTTGTAAACTCTAAATTGAATACACTCTCTTTAGTTAATTAAATTGACATTTTTTTAAAAATTTCTTTTGCAAGTATTTATAATTTTCATGGAATAAGAGAAGGTACAGTTGATGAGATAACTTTTTTCCGAGAAGCTGCAGCGAATCTTAGAAGCTTTCAAGATTCATGTCACCCATATGTTTCCTATAATAAGCATATTCTCATCATTCACAGTTTCAAAGATTTTCTGGTTCTTCAAAGCAACAACAAGAGCAACTGCATTATTTTGTGTTGGGTACTGATTTCAAATCATCAGCAGCAACAAGAAGACCATTGAAGGTTGAAAAAGAAGATGAAACACAAAAGCCAATACACCATTTCTTTGGGGATGGATACCAAAGAACACTGACTCTTGACTAGATCTTTCTTCCAATTCCAGAATCCATTCTGCTGGTAATAACTAATTCAATTGAACTGATTCACAATCAATAAATTAGCCCACGGGCCACGCATTCTGCGGATCCCTATTAATTTATATAAATATTCGTGAACTCATATTATCCATAATCATCTGAACATTCATGAGCAAGACAACAAAGATGTTGACTAAAGTCTACATGCAAGTTGCATGCATAGTAACAAGCTGTAAAACAGTGCTTGAGGTTTCCAGCTACAGAGTTTGAAAGTTGGCAAAGTTGCCAACTGCCCAAACCGTGTGACACTGTAGCACACTGTTTGGGCACTATAAAAAGAGCCCCCTAACCTTAGTTTCATCATCTCAAAATCCCAGAAATCCCAGACTCATAAGTAGTGAGAATAGAGAGTAAAGAGAGTTGAGAGGTTTTTTGTAAAGTTTTGTATAAAGCTTTGTAATTCTTTTGTGGTGTAATAAAAGAAGAGTTTTCCTCTCACATCTCATATATTGTGTGTGTTTTATCACAACAAGTGATATCAGTAGCTAAGGTTACTCGGTGGGATCCCGAAACTCAGAAACAGAGCTTCGGTTCTGAAAACCGGTTCCGACGAAAGTTGTCGAAAATCGATTTTGAGCATACCATCGGATTTTTCATGACGAGACGAGCAATGTGGTATTTTCCGGCGATTGATCGGAGGTCTGTAGAAGTCACACGCGCCGCACGCGCCAAACAGAGTTTGTCCCACGCGCCGGCCACACGCTCGTGTATTGCACGCGCTCCCAAGGTTGAAGACGAGTCCACGTGGTGCCACGTCAGCAGACCAGTCAGCGCCACGTCAGCCTATCACGCCCAGTCAGCAGCCCAGTCAGCAAGACACGTCAGCAGTCCAGTCATCAACTACGTGTCATCCAGTCAGCCGCCACGTCATCGACATGTCAGTCGCCACGTCAGCAAGTGCCACGTCAGCAGTGCCACATCAGCAGACTGGTAAATTTCAGAAATATCCCTATACTTTCATGAAATAACATTTTAGCCCATGTACTTTTTCGAAATTGTAATTTAGTCCCTGAACTTTTTTGAAATTTCATTTTAGTCCCTGAACTTTTTCGTAATAGCACTTTGACCCCTAAACTTTCAAAAATTACTATTTGACCCCTGTAATTTCTGAAATTTGTAATTTGGCCCCTGTGTCAGATTTTGACAAACGAAGTGTCATTTCCACCATTTTTTACCATTCCGGACGCAACGGTGAGGTCTGTTTTTTGAAATTCTGGTTAGAATTTTTATGATGGATGGGGGCAACGGAAAATGGTATTGTTAACCAGTACAAACTATTTCACATGGAGATGAAGGATGAAAGACCTTCTGTATGTGAATGACTATGATAGATCGGTGTTTCTGGAGCAGAAACCAGAAGGAATGTCCGATGAGAAGTGGGCTAATCTTCACCAAAAAACATGCAGTACTATTCATCAGTGGATCGACGATAGTATCGTGAACCATGTCAGTGAAGAAACAAATGCACGTGTCTTATGGAGAAAGCTGGAGGAGCTTTTCTGAGCAAAGACTGACAACAACAAGCTGTACTACATCAAGAAAATGATGGGTTTGAAATACCAAGAAGGTACAGCTGTGGCGGACCATATCAACGATTTTCTCGGAACCATGAAAGAATTATCTGGATTGGGCATAGACTTCGGAGATGAGGTAAATGGCTTAATACTCCTTAATACGTTACCTGAATATTGGGAAACGTTCAGATCTACGGTGATAAATTCAGCCGCAGATGGAAAAGTCACTATGGAGATGGCGAAAACCAGGATCTTCGAGGAAGAAAATAGAAGAGATGATGACTAATCAAGAAAGAGTTGCCACTACCACCGACAAAACCTCCAAAGAATTTTATATTATGTATGAAGAAGATGTTGTGAATCTTACCAGCCACGAGACCAGTTGGGTGATAGATAGTGACGCCTCCATACACGCCACATCTCGCATATACTTTTTTTCATCTTACACACCAGGAGACTACGGTGCTGTAAGGATGAGGAATGACGCCAATCCAAATTCGTCGGTATTGGAGACATCTGCCTTGAAACAGAGAACGGGACAAGACTAATGTTAAAGGAAGTCAAGCACATCTCAGATATCTGGTTAAACCTGATCTCAACAGACAAGCTGGATGATGAAGGTTTCTGCAGCACCTTTAGTGACGGAACCTGAAAGCTCACTAAAGGATCAATGGTGGTGGCACGAGGTAAGAAAGATTCAACTCTGTATTTGATGCATGCTAAACTTTCCAATAGTAGCATAAATACAGTCAACAGTAATGAGACAGCCAAGCTATGGCATAAAAGGCTCGGTCACATGAGTCAAATATGGATGGAGCTACTACGCAGGCGGAATGTTCTTCCCGAATTGAAGAACTCACACTTACGGAATTGTGAACACTGCATGGCTGGAAAGCAGAACATGGTATCCTTCCAGAGTTCCCCGCCTCATTGGAAACTGAAGGTACTTGACCTCATACATTCAGATGTATGTGGTCTGATGCAGACACGAACACTTAGTGGGTCACTTTACTTTGTGACATTCATAGACGATCATTCAAGGAAGATCTGGGCATACACCTTGAAGAGAAAAGACCAAGTGCTTGGAGTGTTCAAGGAGTTTCATGCTCTGGTGGAGAGAGAAACCGGCAAGAAACTCAAATGCATCAGAACAGATAACGGTGGAGAATATAGAGGTCCGTTTGATCAGTACTGCAAGACGCAAGGAATCCGACATCAAACGACACCTCCGAAGACACCTCAACTGAACGGCCTAGCTGAGAGGATGAACAGAACCTTGTGCGAAAGGGTCAGAAGTTTGATGTCACAAGCCAAGCTACCGAAGACATTTTGGGGGGAGACACTCAACACAACAGTACATGTTTTGAACATGTCCCCAGCGGTCGCACTGAAAGGTAATGTTCCTAACCAAGTTTGGACAGGTAAAGAAGTGTCATATGAACACTTGCATGTCTTTGGGTGCAAAGTATTTGTACATATCCTAAAGAACGAGAGATCCAAGCTTGATGCAAAGACGCGACATTGTGTCTTTATTGGCTATGTTCAGGATGATTTCGACTACAGATTGTATGATCCTGTGGAGAAGAAGATTGTCAGAAGCCGAGATGTTGTATTTGTTGAAGACCAGACCATATAAGATATCAGAAAAGAGATGAAGACATTGCCCCAGCAATACAGATAAGTGAATCCAGAACCTTATACACCGGTGCCAGTACAAGTTGAAGATGAGGTTCTCAGATATGAGGGTACATGTGATGAAGCTCCCAGAGATGATGATCATGATCAACCACCAGTACCAGAAGCTACACCAACAGTTTCACAAAGAAGGTCTGACAGAGAGAAGCGACCTTCAACTAGATACTCTACATATGAGTATGTGCTGCTTACTGACGGGGGAGAACCCGAGAGCTACCAGGAGGTTGTGGAAACATAAGACAAAGAAAAGTGAGAGGAAGTCATGCAAGATGAGATGAAATCTTTGCATGACAATCACACTTTTGAGTTGGTGAAATTGCCAAGAGGCAAAAGGGCTTTGAAGAACAAATGGGTGTACATAATGAAGCAACAAGAACACACTTCACAACCCCGGTACAAAGCCAGATTAGTTGTCAAGGGATTCAATCAGAGAAAAGACATTGACTTTGATGAAATCTTCTCTCCAGTTGTGAAGATGTCATCTATCAGAGTGGTACTCAGCTTAGCAGCAAACCTCGACCTGGAAGTTGAGCAAATGGATGTCAAGACCGCATTTCTTCACGGAGATCTGGAAGAAGAAATTTACATGGAGTAACCAGAAGGCTTCAGAGTCAGAGGGAAAAATGACTATGTGTGTGGTGACTGATTTCGGTCGAGGTCCACAATCGAGAAAGTGAGTTGAGGGGCAAAAACGAACCTGCAAAACAAGAGTAGAGCGAAATATGAGGTTACTGCCCACCGGTGTGGTGGAAGTCGTAGGCACTCCGACGCTCAAGTTAGCCTAAAGATGAATGAGGTCAAGATGAAAGGATTAAGGTCTATGGAGTACCTCAACCACAGATTGTTTGCCGTGGGGGCGGAATATTGGAGTAGTGTCTAGGTGATAGGAGTAGTCTGAAGAAGATCCCCTCTCTGTTGCCTTGTATTCTTATTTTATAGGTTCCCTGATGTGGGGTCCATATTCTGCCCGTTGGAGTCGTTGTTTAATGATGGTTTAATTCAGGTGATTTATGTCTGATAACTGACGATCGTGTTTGTCCCTCAAAATCGTCAATTTCATGGTGATGTTTATGAATTCAGATTCTTTCTTGATTTTTGTAACTGGTGTCCGTTGGTTATCTTCATGTTAACGAGTTTGGGCCCATAAGGCGGCCCGTGGAGTTTCCTTGTATGACATTTTTGCTTGTGGGCTGGATCTACTAATGGGCTCCTGATTTAGTGGTTGGTCTTGAGGTAAATGTCGATTTTATCCCTGTGCCCAAATTTGGCCCGTACAATGTGTGCAGACTCAGGAAAAGCCTCTACGGTTTGAAACAGTCACCGAGACAGTGGTACGTGAAGTTTGAGTCAGTTATAGGGGGAGCAAGGATACAAGAAGACTACTTCAGACCATTGTGTTTTCGTTCAGAAATTTTCTGACGATAACTTTATCATCTTACTGCTGTATGTAGATGATATGTTGATAGTTGGCCGGAATCAATCGAGGATTGATAATTTGAAGCAGCAACTGAGTAAGTCTTTTGAGATGAAAGACTTGGGGCCAACTAAACAGATTATTGGCATCAGGATCGGCCGTGATTGGAAAATCGGGAGATTATACTTGTCACGGGAGAAGTACATCGAGAAAGTACTTCAGAGATTTCAGATGGACAAGGCTAAAGCGGTTAGCACTCCTCTTGCTACCCACTTTAGATTGAGTACACAACAGAGTCCCTCTACTGAGACAGGGAAGAAGGAAATGAAACATGTTCCATACACCTCAGCAGTGAGAAGTCTTATGTATGTCATGGTGTGCACGAGACCAGACTCAGCACACGCGTGGATTGGTCAGCCGGTTTATGTCAAACCCAAAAAGAGAACACTGGAATGCTGTTAAATGGATAATGCGGTATCTACGAGGCACATCCAAGATGAGATTATGTTTTGGAAGCGACAAGCCAGTGTTGATGGGCTACACCGATTCGGATATGGCAGGAGATGTGGATACCCGAAAGTCTACTTCGGGATATCTGATTACTCTCTCAGGGGGAGCTGTGGCATGGCAGTCAAGGTTGCAGAGATGTGTTGCATTTTCTACAACAGAGGCAGAATTCATTGCAATGACAGAAGCTTGCAAGGAATTGTTGTGGATGAAGACATTCGCCCAGGAATTGGGTTTCAAGTAGGAGAAGTACATTTTGTACTGTGATAGTCAGAGTGCTATCTACCTTGGTAAAAATTCCACATTTCACTCGAGGTCAAAACATATCGATGTGAGGTATCACTGGATACGGGACGTCATGAGCTCAAAACTGTTAGAACTCAGGAAAATTCACACTGATGATAATGGTGCTGATATGTTCACCAAGGTTTTACCGAAGGAGAAGCTTTAAATCTGTTGTGCCATAGTCGGGATGACAAAGCTCTCCACATAGTCAGAGTGTGGATATTCAGAGAACTACGATTGGCTTGATCCCAACTCAGGGTACGTAGGCAGTCATGCAGATGCAGCCAGAGGTGGATCATTTTGAGGATCCGGTTTGGGTGATTGATGGTCGGCTTAGATTTTAGGTCAAATCTTCACCGATGGGGAGATTTGTTGACTAAGGTCTACATGCAAGTTGCATGCATAACAACAAGCTGTAAAACGGTGCTTGAGGTTTCCAGCTACAAAGTTTGAAAGTTGGCAAAGTTGCCAACTGCTGTCACACGGTTTGGGCACTATAAAAAGAGCCCTCTAGCCTTAGTTTCATCATCCCAAAATCCCAGAAATCTCATACTCATAAGTGAGTGGGAATAGAGAGTAAAGAGGGTTCGGAGGTTTTTTGGAAAGTTTTGTATAAAGCTTTGTATTTCTTTTAGGAAAAACCCACCTTAAGGTCCATGTACTCTCAATGTTTTTTACATTATACCCCTGTACTAAATTTTCTACACATTGCACCTCTATACTCTCAATATTTTTTACATTGCACCCCTGTACTAAATTTTCTACACATTGCACCCCTGCACTCTCAAAAATTGACATTTCACCCTTATTTTAACGGCAAGTTAACAGAGTTGAGAAATATTCTGACAATCACCCACCCTTATTTCGGATTGGACCGATCAAATTTTTTTACTTTGAAGTTATGCTAGGGCGCATAACTATATTATGCCTCTTCTGATACATTCAAAAATCCAACTAATTTATTGTAAAAACTAGATCAAAACTACGATCTTAGAGTGTTATTAATGAACAACAAAAAACAAACGAAGATGCTTCACGGTTATCAGACATCATTCCTAAAGAACGACAACGAGTATTACATGTCATGCGTGCACATTTACAGCAAACACCCATTTTTTTAGCTCTTCTCTTTTTAGCATAGGTGATTCTCCTAAACCAGGCAGATATGACACAAATAAGGGTGGGTGATGTCAGAATATTTCTCAACTCTGTTAACTTGCCGTTAAAATAAGAGTGAAATGTCAATTTTTTGAGAGTGCAGGGGTACATGTGTAGAAAATTTAGTACAGGGGTGCAATGTAAAAAATATTGAGAGTACAAGGGTGCAATGTGTAGAAAATTTAGTACAAGGGTGCAATGTAAAAAACATTGAGAGTACAAGGCCTCAAGGTGGGTTTTTCCTTTCTTTTATGGTGTAATAAAAGAAGAGTTTTCCTCTCACATCTCCTCTATTGTGTGTGTTTTATCACAACAAAAGATTATACAAGTTATAAGAGTATTCTAAACTGTCTCAAAACCGTATAACACATATAAAATAATTCATTTTTATAAATAAGAAACTATACAACATCTCTCTCTATATATAATTTAATTGACTTTATTATTACCGTGAAAATAAGGGATTATGATGTTCATTTTAGAAATATATTAAATTTGTTTATGACTTAAATATTTTTTTTTATATGTTCATCATTTAAAATTTAAGATAAAATTTATAATTATCCTATACATAGTTGGAATAATGTAAAGTTTAAGATGTAGAACAGTACTCAGTATGTTATGTACAAAATTATCAAAATCTAAACTAAAAATGAAATTTTTAGACAAAAAAAAAACCTTGTATTACTCATTACGTACAAATTTATCAAAATCTAAACTGGAAATGAAATTTTAGATAACAATATGGTTTCCATTTTTTTTTTTTTAATATCTTGCTTGGAAAAGGAAAATAGAGTGGGATTTGGTACATTGTTTCTATCACTTGTGTCAGAAGCATTGACTGCAACCAAAATTAAAATTGGGAATTGTCAAAATCTAATTGGTTTCTGTTAATTTAGTAACTTCAAAACAGATACTTGAGCCGAACTCAACATAAGCAAATTGAAACTCATCAATCATCATAAATAAATAAATTCATCAATTAAACAAATTTATATGCCATGTCCATCCATCAGACACCTCAAACGAAGTCCAAGTCTTATTAACACAACACAGAAAGATAATGCAAAACAAAGTTTAGCTCCAAAGTCACAATCATCATTTTCAGATCCGGTTAAAGTTAGAAACAAAACAACCCAACAAATTCCTTTATTTATTTTATTATTTATAGTTCATAGTTATTGAGTTACCACATAATATTAGAGTGAGCTGGGATACGATTTTATTGTTATGGTAATCGATATCGTTTGTTTTCAAGTTATAACTTTGGAAGAAAACCCATGTCTGGAAATTATGTTCAACTCATGTTTCGCGTGCTGTCCGGTAAGTTTTTGACTTTGCTTTCATTTTTTTAGAATTTTTTTTTTATCGAATTTTTCAAGTATGGCTTGATTTTTTTCTGATTGTTTAAGCTATATCAGTGGATCTGTTTCATGAGATTGAGCACTTGGATTTGAAATGGATATGATTGTTTGATGATTGATAGTTATTTTTTCTCATGTTGAACTTATAAAAATTTTCCAGCTTTTCTTTACTTATTGGTAAAAGTATAAAACGGATTTTTTTTCCCTTTTTAAATTTATAAAACGTACTTGATTGTTCAATATCTAGGAATATGTTTTGTACAGAAACTGGATTTATTGTTTTTTTTTTTTGGCTTTAATTTTTACGAGTAAATATATATGAAGCTGAAATTGAATAGAATTCTCTACACAGAAAGAGTTGTAGGCAAATTTTTAATTGAATTATGAAGTTAATACGTCGGTATATAATTTTTTATCCACCAATGATCGTGCATAGCTATCATGACAGATTGCAATTTGAGAATCTTAGGGGTTTCGATACAATCAACTCATTTATATGAAATTCTTTATCATAATCTTGCTTTAAGTTTCTGAACTGAGAACTTTTTTGGCCAAATGTAGATTAGCATGATTTTGACTTATGTTTGGTCGGATTTATTATCTCCGTAGGTTGCATTTTCTTAATTGCAGTGTTATCTTGGAGATAAAAAAAAAAAAAAGGAAGAGAAAAATGAGGATGAGGAACAAATACAGAAAACCAACCACTTTCCCTTGCAATGCAGGGAGCAGAAGTTCAATGTCTATTATAGTGTGGAGCTTGGTGGGATTTCTTCTTATGCTTCACCTCTTCTCCCTTGTTAGTCACAAAGTTGGGACAAGTGGAGATATCCAATTACACATGAGTCATCACCCATCATTCCGTGAACTTGTAGAGGTAGAAGAGGAGAATATTCAAATTCCGCCACCTAGGGGAAAACGATCACCGCGTGCTGCGAAACGAAGACCTAGGAAGACAACGACACTGATCGATGAATTTCTTGATGAGAATTCACAACTTAGGCAAGTGTTCTTTCCGGACATGAAAACTGCTATAGATCCAATGAAGGATAATGGGAACGATAGCTTCTATTACTACCCCGGCAGGATTTGGTTGGATACTGGGGGAGCTCCTATTCAAGCTCATGGAGGAGGTATACTATATGATGAGAGGTCAAGGACATACTATTGGTATGGAGAGTACAAAGATGGACCCACCTACCATGTTCACAAGAAGGCAGCAGCACGGGTTTGTATTCTTTGTATCATCTTATTAAGTAAAGCATGTTACTCTAGAATCAAGCCTCGATCGACAAACTTCATCTAGCTTATAAGTTATATCTCTAACTGCATTTCTTTCTGCATGCATTTGGATAGACTAGCTGATTCTAATTTATAGTACTTGGATCTGTGTTTTGTTTTTGTTTTTGTTTTTTTCCCCTCCCCCATCATGAATCTTAAACCTGGACCATAGTATTCCATATTTATTTTGCTTCATATCAAGAGTGATGTATGAAATTGTTTCTTACGCCAATCCTTGTTTTTATTGCTATTCCATAGAGTTTGATGTTGCTGAGAGAGGGGCCCCCATGTTGAAAATTCTTATTGGATGCAGTTGCTTGTCCTAGGTTCTCTGTAGGAGGCTTACTTGCTATACTTCTCTAGGGCTTTATTCTAGATGGGATATTGTCCTTGAGTGTGTCTCTCTTTTCCTTAATATTAATCGGTAACTTAGAGAGAAAAAGTTAGCTGAGCATTTAGTCCTGTTATTGAGGTGTGGCTTTCTTTTCCAAAAGTAAGTAATGAGGACTATTCTAGTATTCTTTGAATAATATTTCAAGCAAAATAGTAAGTTTCAATCCTATCAACATTCATGAGTATTCAGCATCATAATTCTTTTCTTGTGAGAATAGTTTCACTTATGTTACATGGTCAGAGCAGTTTCTCACGAATCAGTCAATCTCTGGTGGGCACAAATGTTCAAAGTGTTTCATTTCTATGGTACTGAGATTTGAGGCTGACTGCTGCACCACATTATGAACGCTGATGTTAAGGAGTTAGAGGTGTAGAGAAGTAACGTGAACTCTTTACTAAATGTAGATTCAACACCACAGAGATTTACACTGGATGAAATGCTGAGAAGGTGGTGACATCTCAGTAAAATTGCAAGAACATGGGCACACGTGTTTCTGATCTAAGATGTGAGGGAGTTCGTATATTTCCAACCTTATAGGACTATAGATCTCATGATGCCAAGAATTATTGAAGATACTGGATATCCCATCCCCCATTTGCTGACTAACTCCATTGAGTTGTGTCAGACTTTTGGAAGGATAGAATTAAGCATTTTTTGAAGACTTAAATACACATCTTTAGATGAGAGTGCTGCACATGTTCTTTTATTCTGTGTCAGTAAGGTAATTCTTCTTGAGGCTTAACTATGTGTAGTTGAAGTACAAGTTCACCCATCGGCCAGTACCACTGCGCTTTATCTTCTTTGCAATTCATATCTATTGTGTCGAACATGTTGTCACTCATGACAGGGACTCTCTTCTTCCTGATATAATTGTCTTCTAACATTATATTTAATACAAAGAAAAGTAGTATGGTGTGTGAGACTACACATGAAAATTCACGAAGATGGCACGGAATAGACTGATACTCTTCATCAAGAGCTCCTAATAATATTTTACCCTATTTATCTTTTTTTTAGCACATATATAAGTGATAAGGAAGCACAGAGAATGTACATCTTTACATAACTCTTCTGGTTTTTTAACAACTATTACTTTGGCTCACGGTGCACTATTTTTGGGGCATCAATGTGTTGAAATCTAAATTATGAATTGATGTTACACTTTGATTGACACCAACATATCCTACTCCAGCATTAGGCATAGCCTGTTTTCATTGGGCGATATCACTTTTTTTTTGTCTGACTCTGGCATTAAGATTCTCATTCTCCTATATCATATGCCTTCAGATGCATGTATGACTTGGATTACCTTTAACAATTCATGTCATTATAGCCCCTGATTTCAGTATCAGTAGGACAGGGAGTTCACTGTTTCACCATTAACTGCATTTTTTTGATATTTCCAAGAATTTTGTCACTGACTTCTTGAATTTGTTCCTGTACCCAGGTTGACATCATAGGAGTTGGTTGTTATTCCTCCAAGGACTTGTGGACATGGAAAAATGAGGGCATTGTGTTGGCAGCAGAAGAGACGAATGAGACGCATGACCTCTACAAATTAAATGTGCTTGAGCGGCCTAAGGTTATTTACAATGATAGGACTGGAAAGTACGTAATGTGGATGCATATTGATGATTGTAACTACACTAAAGCTGCTGTTGGTGTTGCCATTAGCGATTACCCAACTGGTCCTTTTGATTATCTTTATAGCAAGCAGCCTCATGGATTTGACAGCAGAGACATGACAGTTTTCAAAGACGATGATGGTGTGGCATATCTTGTCTATTCTTCTGAGGACAATAGTGAACTTCACTTAGGACCTCTAACCCCAGATTATCTCGATGTCTCAAATGTCGTGAGAAGGATTCTTGTGGGACAACACCGGGAAGCCCCAGCTCTATTTAAGCACCAGGGAACTTACTACATGATCACCTCCGGCTGCACTGGATGGGCCCCAAATGAAGCATTGGTCCATGCAGCAGAGTTAATTATGGGGCCGTGGGAGACAATGGGAAACCCGTGCATTGGGGGGAACAAAGTGTTTCGGCTCACAACATTTTTTTCGCAGAGCACATATGTAATTCCTTTGACAGGGTTTCCAGGTTCGTTTATTTTCATGGCAGATCGGTGGAATCCTGCTGACTTGAAGGAATCAAGATACATATGGTTACCTATGATAGTCGGAGGGCCTGCTGATAGGCCACTTGAGTATAATTTTGGGTTCCCTTTATGGTCAAGAGTGTCAATATACTGGCACAAAAAGTGGAGACTTCCTCCCAGATGGAGTGGTTAAATATTGAAATGATTTTAGGTTCATTTTTCTACATGATTTTAGTGTATCATATATTAAGGCTTTATGATGATTCTCTCACTGGTTTTCTTTTTTGTGTTTGTTGTTCGAAAGGTTTTGGCCTTCAACTCAGACTGCAACAATTTGGTGTCCAATGTTCAGTCCTGAGCACTGCCAGTTATGCTAATATTAGTTTTGAGGAGGATGGTGACTGGTGTGTTTATGGAGTAAACAAAAGGATAAAAGAATTTCATTTCTGGAAATTTTTACTGATGATGTTTATTTATTTCTTAAAGAAGAAAATTTCACTTTATTCGTAAAACAGTTATATTAATACAAATATTGCATTTTCGATTCATTGTATATTTAATGGAATTATCTCTGTTTGTCATTTATTAGCATTTGTAATTTAATTAGTTAAATGTATGCCTTATGATTGACAAATACCATGATATGATTATAATTATTATAATGGACATTGGGAAATATCATATGTAATCTATTTTAAATTATATTCATAGTCGATGGTTTACTTACATAGGTTGGTTTATAAAATCAATGAATTAATTTAGTACGTATCGTATATAAGAATCTAATTCTAATAATTTATCTTAATGAATCCCAAACTTCCACAGCTCGTATAAATACATACGTATTCATTTGTGAATGGATATCAAATTACTCAAAAGAACTCATGATTGAAAGTATACACCACCACTAATAGGTCTTATTGAGTCGAAAAGTATATGATCCTTGAGTGATCTTCTACACTTTAATATCATACATGTCAGAAATATTTAATTGTTTAACCGATACACACATATTGATAGGATCCGATAGTTCGTGTGTTAGGATTCCCAATCTTCGAGATTAGGCCAAAGTTAACCCCAGAAAACGATGAATTGAAAAAGAATCAATACGTATGCACAAATATTGTGATACAAATATACACAAGGGTTGGGTTTGTGTTAATTTAACATTTGCAAACCTGTGACAAATTTTATTCTAAACAAACCTCACAATGCTCCGTGACACTGGTTTACATCAATCCCTCCCCTGCGAATATACACCTTATTCCAAAACAAACCTGAATTAAAGATGTATAATGCTATGCAACTTGGCACTGACACAACACAACTACTTGATCGAGTAATTTATGTGCAACTAAAACATAAATGGGCTGCAAATGAGGGAAACAAGAAGCTTCCTTGCTGGATCATAGCTTGCTTTTTGAATACAGCATATAGTCTTGTGGATGACGAAAGTTAATGGCAACCAAGAGCTTGAGTTATATGCTGCAAATTATGCCTGCAGGTACCCCTTCTCATCCAAATAAGATACCACAGTTTCAGCCATATCATCCGGCGAAGAACAGTTATTGCCCTTCTGTTGAAGTACTATCTGCAAAAGATGATGCTTTTAACTTCAATTATTTGTATATTTAAATGACATCCAGAGGAAAGAAAAGAAAAGAAATGCATGACCAATTGAACTTGAAGCAGTTTATTGTCATAATCCTTGGACCCTTCAGTCTAAAAGATGCATCAGATTTATTGGGTTAGAAGGGGGCCATAAAAAAAACCATGATCAGACACTTCCAACAGGACTATACTGTTCCTAACCCAACAATACCATTTCTTCATACAAATACTGGTTGCTGAGGTTAGAGATGCATGAAGTTTCCTTGAAAATTATTATGACAAGTGCTATACCGCTATGTCTTAGTTACATTTTTAGAACAAAAACAACCATTTAGATATGGTGCCCATGTTTGAGCAAGTTCAAATCTACACCAAAACATACCCACCTCACAGTTTAGTGGTGGTTCATATGGATCATCAATCCCAGTAAAACCTGCAAGATCATTTTCAAACTTGAGAACCAATATCTCTCATTAGATACAAGCAGCCAGAATTCATAAAGGCGCACTTCATATCCAGATCAGAAAGTACCCTTGATCTTCCCTGCTCGTGCAAGCTTGTAAAGGCCCTTGGGGTCCCTTGTCTCACACACTTGAAGTGGCACATCCATGAACACCTGTCAGAGATAACTTTTGTATATTTTTACCAGCAAAAGTAAATCTTCTTCTGATCAAAAGTCATTTCCTTCATTCCAAATCAAAGCTTATATGAAACTATAGCATTCAGTACTACGTACCTCAATGAAATCTCCTTCTGGCAATACTGAACGGCAGGCATCTCGGTCTTTTCTGTAAGGAGAGATCAAACAAGCAATGCAAATAACACCAGCATCTGCAAAAAGCTTTGCTACCTCTCCTGAAAACACAAAATAGAAGATTGTAAGAAAATAATAAAATGAATATTGGAGAAAATATGTATGAAATGAACAATGACATTACCAATCCTGCGTATGTTTTCAACACGATCTTCTGCTTTAAAACTTAGATCACTGTTCAGTCCATGCCGGCAGTTGTCCCCATCAAGAACATAGGTCAGTTTTCCTCGTGAGTGCAAGACTTGACTCAAAGCACAAGCCAAAGTGCTTTTTCCTACCATCAGAATCTAAAACATTAGAGAGAGAGAGAAGATAAATGATATAAAATTCATAGTAAACAAAAAGCTACTTAGATAAAAATGTTCACACAGCGGGAATGAGGATGGAAGGGTGGGAGGAATAAGATTGCATGTGTAACAAGGAATATCTTTGGAGATGTCAAATAGACATTAATTCCAACTTTCTCTACTTTCCGGTATAAAAAAATATCATAATACACAGGGAAGAAAGAATATTATCTCAAAATACTTTGAACATCAGTTTCCAACAATGTACAATTCTGACATAGGATTACAATTGGATTAGACCACGAAACATTCACGCCTAGTCTATTAATGGAAAAGCTCAAATTTAGCCAAGCATGAAAAGAGAAAAACAAGCCTGAACAAAACAACTTGATCTATAAACGAAGGCAAGCTTAAAAACCAATGTATAGCAAGGTTCAATTACTTGTGCAATCCTGTAATTTACTGTTATTTGACATGAGCAAATGAATAATAATTACACTTAAAACATGAAAACCTGCAACAAAATGTATGTGTAGGAAGCTAAGCATACTCTGCCTATACAAAACACAAACTCGTGATTAACAAAACTGTTCAGGAAATATTTTTCTTCCTTTTCATGTTTCATCGTTAGCTTCCTTATTATCATTTTTCATCACTCAAAATTTTCATAGAGCTCATCTCTCACTCTCACCCACTTAATAGAAGACAGTGATTGGTCGCCATTGTGAATAGTGTAACCTTTATTCAGTTTGTTGATCATGAACCAGAGATTTTGGTTAATTAGAATAGAGTAACACAATTTATATCTTCCATGTGAATCCAAGAATAGAAGTATATAAAATTTCATATTTTCCAAGGTAATAAACACATTCCTTCATTAGATAGGATCAGTCAAAACTAATCCTAGTATTAGACTGAAGTTATTCAGAAATTAACCATTTCCTGTTGTAATATATGTTTTGTTAGCGTAGCTCTGAAAAAAACTTCATCTATGGGACATTTAAGAGAAAAGTAATTCATTCTCAGTTAAAACCCAATAAATGAACAATCATAGATAAAAAAAAAAAAAAGCTATGAAAAGATGGAGAACCAAAGCCAAGCGAGGAAGGTTTCGTAATCAAATTCCAGACGTCAAATCCAGGAGCAAGAACTGGACCATCAGAAAAGCAGAATGTGTTTACTGAATACTGTGGAATGTTTTAGCATGTCAGAGGCGTGTAAACAGAGTGGTAAAACTTTATCATGAGTACGAGAAATATATCCTAGTCACTCCCTGAGATAAAAGAGCGAAATACAAAATTATTTGAACTATCGTAGACATGCGTCAATCATCAATTTATATAAAGAACACACATCATCTCTCACCTGAACCACTAAGACCAGTAATCCATATAACACAGCCTTTTTGCTGAAGTAACTGTTGCCTGTCAAGTTTATCCACTGAACTTTTGTGCCACAAGATGTTTGTCGACTTTCCAGCAGTAGAAATCTGGCGGAGATTGTTACCTATTAGATGGTCAAAATTAGAATCCTAAATAGATACATGTGAGCAAAATCAACTATTGATAAACCACAATTTTGCAACAATAGAACAGAAGAAGCCATATATTTCCTTGAAATCCTTTTTATGGTTACCAATATATGGTCAACAACGGAAAAGAAGTCAATGCCAAACAACCTCAGCAGCCAGTCAGCTACCTTATAACATGTATTAAACATTGTCAGAATTTCAGATAGACGATAATTATAATATTATGTCTAAAGCAGGGTACTAAAAGTACTAAGCTAATTTTCAAAATCCTCCAAATATCTTCCCTATCTTCCTAGACTAAAAGTATTAGACTACATAAACTTCAGAGGATTGAGTCTTGATGGTAGCATTCCATCTTCTTTCTTATTTGTAGACAATAACTCAAAACAAAAGTCAACATTCAAATTAATTCATCCTATGCTAAGCAGAAACTATCACAGTAATAGGTATATTCAAGATAAGGTCCTAAGAGTTCATTAAAATAAGAATCCCGTTATACAAGCTAAAATGTAGTAACGGTGACATTACAAGAAGCATTAGATTCTTAACGGTACACGAACGTAATGTCTTCCAACAACCATTCAAATGCAATAAAAATCCCAAGTCCCAACCAACTCCTCAATTTTGAAAAATACCAACTAAAGTCCAAATGAAGAAAAAAAGAAGTAAACAAAGTAACAAACACAAGCGACAAAAACAGCAATACTCTTCCTAATTTTTCTTACCACAATAACATTAAAATACACAAATTTTATTTTTCTCAAGTTTTAACATTTAAAAAACATAAAGAAAAAGGACAATAAAATGAAACAGAATACCAGAAATGACAACAGATTCTTGAACCACCGATGTAGTTGCCGACTCGTCCATTGCCTTAATCGGCCTCAACCTCGACATGTTGACAAACCCTAACTTCTTAACCGAAGGTCGAAAATCAACCTCCGCAGGCGACGGACTGCAAATCGAAGGCCAAGTCGCTCCTGCTCCTTGTGCCACAAGCTTCTCCATAGACCTAACTAAATCACGCTTCTCACCAAGCGAAATGAAACAAAATTTACAGTCAATAAACAAAAGAGAGTATAGATTCTGACAATGTGAAATTGTGAAGATAAGAAGTTAGTCATATAACGGTAAATGATTCGGTTAAAACTGGATGTAGAATTCTTACCATGTTGATGATAAATGTATCTAATTCGAATACACGGATTGATTCATTGGAATGAATTGAGAGCGAAAGGTTGTTATTATCAGAGATTTGGTTTCATATTTGTGGACGGACGTGATTTTGGAAGCCGATCAAGAAGGGGGTATGTGTGTCTCTCTGTGTGTGTGTATATATATATATATATATTAATTTAATTAATAAATAAAAAATTAACTCATTTTATTTTCGCCTTTGTATTTTTTTAGTATTTTCTCAATGTTTTAATGGATGACAGTTTAATGATACAATAGGTAAGTTCTGTAAAAACAATCGACAAAATTGCTATTTCGACTCTTGTAGTAGCAATCATAATAGGTGTCATATGAATCTCTTATCTCCTATAATTGGAGATCTCATTTTTGTACTGAACTCATGCCATGCTTATTAGATTTTTTCATGAGATTGTTCGAGTTTAGGGTTTTTAGGATTTAGTTTTTGTTGACGGTGGATTTTGGTCTCAGGATAATATGGGAATATTACCTCCGAGATAATCCTCCTTCAATAGTGAATTTGTTTGGTTATGGGGGACCAAAGGCAAACTTAGCAAAAGACAGATAAATGCACCAATCGACAAAGAGATTTAACGTGGTTCGGCGGATCTTGGTCCGACCTACGTCCACGGGCACAAACAGGATGATACTTTTTATTACTGAAATATGCTTCTCGGATCTTTTTTGTGTTTACAAGTCAGAGCTTGATGATTCTGATCTCAACTTTTAACCTCCTACTTGTTACCCCTTTCACCTATGCTCTACCCTCCTATTTATAATAGTGTAGAAATCATATTCCTATTTGTACAAGAGTTTCCTAGTCAAAACTATTCCCTTTTTCCATAAGGATTCCTAGTCAAAAACTACATTTACTTCCTTTATCATACTAGGACATTGACTTACTAGTTTACCCCATGAAAGTAGGATAACTTATTATCTTATCTCATATGGATAGAATGCCTTATTTTCCCGATCATGTCTTGCCCTATGCTCGGTCTTCATGTGGTCGGTCATGATGGTCATTTGTGCTGAGAATGCTGCTACCGATCTGATAGTGCTCGGTCATCCGAACCAAAGTGGTCGGTTATCAGATCATAAAGTGGTCGGTATTAATGATCTTTGACCAAGGAGAAAATTACCCTTTTGCCCCTGTCGTGCTGTCTTAAATACCATAGTGCCTAAAAACACCATCAACATCTGTCCCCTAGTTCTCGGTAACAATGAGTTTGCGAGTTGATGCCGGGAACTATAAAAAAGATGGTGTGCCGATGAATCCGTCGGTGGTCACTCCAGGAATCGCAAAGAAAAATGTCTTGGCTGCAAATCTGGTCCTTCCTGCCACCCTCATGTGCTTAGTCAACGAGGATCCCGATATCTACCCGTGGAGACAATGTTTTGCCCTTATGCTGACGACGGCCGACTCGGTGGGACGTAACCCGACCCCGAGCTGAAATGAACACTTGGCTCCGGGGGAAATGTTACGTCCCCAGACCAAAAGGGCGGACTCGGTGGGACACGACCCGACCCCGAGCTGAGATGAACACGTGGCCCTGAGGGAATGTTACGTCCCCAGACCAAAAGGACGGACTCGGTGGGACACGACCCGACCCCGAGCTGAGATGAACACTTGGCCCTGGGGGAATGTTACGTCCCCAGACCAAAAGGACGGACTCGGTGGGACGTAGCCCGACCCCGAGCTGAGATGAATATTTGGCCCTGGGGGAATGTTACGTCCCCAGACCAAAAGGACGGACTCGGTGGGACGTAGCCCGACCCCGAGCTGAGATGAATACTTGGCCCTGGGGGAATGTTACGTCCCCAGACCAAAAAGACGGACTCGGTGGGACGTAACCCGACCCGAGAGAGAGAGAAACCAAGTGACCTCGGCGGAACGAATCCAGCCCCGAGCCGAATAAACAAGTGGCCTCGGCGGAACGAATCCAGCCCCGAGCCGAATAATCCAAGTGGCATTGGCGGAACGAATCCAGCCCCGAGCCGAATAAACAAGTGGCATCGGCGGAACGAATCCAGCCATGTGCCAGGTAATCTTTGGGACTTGCTCAGAAGGGAATTGAATCAACCTTGTGAAGCCCTACCGAATCTGGCACGGGCGTCCCCTTGCCAGACCAGCGAAAAACAAAATCAAAACTTTGAAAAACAAGACCAAAAAGGTGGGGGTGACTCGGCACTTGTCCCAAAAGAAAACTTTTTACAAATGTAAACAACAGCACGGATGCCTCAAAACAGCGTCCTGCCTGAGGCCTCCAAAACACAATTCTGAATCTTTCAATTCAGTGTCCCGGCGAACCAGGATTCGGATCAAATAGAGCGTTTGATTGGTAAGGGCACATCCTCTACACGTCGGTTCACTGGGGAGCCTGTGTATCATATGAGGGCTCCTCCTTACCACGCTGGAGTAGGCACACGCTACAGGGGCACCACTCATCCCCGTGCTGCATCTCTCGCGGATCCGAGGTGATGAATGGATCAAAGAGTGTCCGGGATACTAAAGGCACATTCCTCCTTAGGCCCGGCATCACTGGAGCTAGCAATCGTCACGGGGGCATCACTATCCCCCGTGCTATGCTTTCCCACGGATCCATTACATCGGGTAAGTGAGGATCAGAGAGTGTTCGGTAACACTGGAGCAAGCAATCGTCACAGGGGTATCATCCCTCCCCGTGCTATGCTTCTTACGGATCCTATGCATCGAGTATGTCCCTGGGGACCCCGAGCTGAGATGAACACTTGGCTCTGGGGGAATGTTACCTCCCCAGTCCAAAGGAGCATGCCTCGGTGGGACATAGCCCGACCCCGAGCTGAAAAAGGCACTTGGACCTGGGGGAATGTTACGTCCCCAGTCCGAAGGGCTGACTCGGTGGGATATACCCGACCCCGAGCTGAGAAAGGCACTTGGACCTGGGGGAATGTTACGTCCCCAGTCCGAAGGGCTGACTCGGTGGGATATACCCGACCCCGAGTAGAAAAAGGCACTTGGATTGGGGGAATGTTACGTCCCCAGTCCGAAGGGCTGACTCGGTGAGATATACCCGACCCCGAGCTGAGAAAGGCACTTGGACCTGGGGGAATGTTATGTCCCCAGTCCGAAGGGCTGACTCGGTGGGATATACCCGACCCCGAGTAGAAAAAGGCACTTGGATCTGGGGGAATGTTACGTCCCCAGACCAAAAGGGCTGACTCGGTGGGATATACCCGACCCCGAGTAGAAAAAGGCACTTGGACCTGGGGGAATGTTACGTCCCCAGTCCGAAGGGCTGACTCGGTGGGACGTGCCCGACCCCGAGCTGAACGACCCCGGCGGAATAAGATCCAGTCTCGAGCTGATGGTTCAAGGGGCCTTGGCGCCCGACTGTCTTTATGTAGTGGGCATTTGAGTATGTCCCCTGTCTTTGAATATGTCTTTCAATTTGGTTTTTTTTTTTTTTTTTTTTTTTTTTTAGAAAACGGATAAAAAAAAATGTTTTATTCATATTTGGGGACATACTGTCCTCCTTACAGTTCTTCTGCGTAATACTTTGAGAAAAAACTTTATATTTGGTTCATTGGTGGGCATTGTTTGATACCGACCGCCCATTTTGTAATCTCGGGGCCTGTTCCGTAAAGTTCTCTCTCCTCGGTTTCCTCGGCTGTTGTGAGTCGAGCACTTTTGTTCGGCCAAACGCTTGGGCCTCTGTCTTCTTCTTCTTCTCCCTGGTTCCTTTGTCGTTTTCGACTGTCTTCTGCGATGCATAGAGTTTCTCGTGAGAGAGTTGCGAAGCAGCTGCGAGCTATTTTCTGGCTTCCGCCCACAATTCCAATCCCTTCCGGGTGGGGAATTTTAGTTTTAGGTGGTAGCAGGACATCGCAGCTTTCGTTTTCATCATGAAGGGTCGTCCGACGATGGCCTGGTAACTGCTCATGCAGTCTACCACAGTGAAGTCTGTCATGATCGTCCGGGTCCGGGGATGTGTCCCGACAGTTATTGCCAACTGTATTCTTCCCAGTGGGATAACGGCTGCTCCTCCGAAACCGTATAAGGGGGTGCTATCGTTGGTAAGGGTTGCATATTCTACCCCTAGGTTGTCCAGCGCTTCTCTGGAAATTATATCCACTGCGCTCCGGGGTCCACTAGGATTCTGTCTACTTCTGACCCGCTGATGACTGCCTGATTATCAATGCATCGTCATGAGGGAACTTACTCCTCGGGTATCCTCCTCGGTGAACATTATTGGTACTGACCGGCCTCTCGGTAGCCCTTTGCCCTGTTCTGTTTCTAGGATATCCGGTCCTCGGGTTCTGCTGTAATCTTTCCTTGACCGGTTAGAGTTTCCGGCCAGCGTTCTTCCTCCTGTGATGATATTTATTTGACGACCGCGTGCTCTTTGTCTGGCGGTCATGACCTCGTGGTCAATGTATTTGTTTAGGTACCCGTTCCGTGCTAGATCTTCCATTTGTTCTCGCAGATCTTTGCATCCGTCTGTTGGATGTCCTTTGGAGTTGTGGTGCACACAATAAGCTTTTAGGTTCCTTTTGTCCGGAGGGAATCTCCTTTGGTCGGGTTCTACCAAGAGGCCTTTCCCCTGGATCTCCATGACGATTTGTCCCAATGGTTTCTTCAGGGGAATGTATGCATCTTCCCTTACTACATGGTTCACTTGGGTCGGCGCCCTCCTCTCTTGATTGTCCCGGTGCAGTGGTTTGAATTCTTTGTGCTTTGGGGGTGGTCTTCTGGATTCTTTTTCTGTCCGGCGGGGGGGGCACCCTCCCTTGCGGTTCTTTCTTTGATGGTGTTCCCTTTCCGGGATGCTTTCTCTTCGTTCTCCAACAAAATGAATTTTCGGGCCACCTCCAGAGCGGTGGCGTAGTCCGGGGTGTCTTGGATCCTCAGGTGAGTCCACAATCCCGACCTTCAGACCTCCATTGAGACTTTTTAGCGCTTCCGATGACTCGTACGCTCCGACCTCGAGCACCAAATTGTGGTACCTTTCAATAAAATTCCTCAGGGGCATCATCCCCCTGCTTCATCAGTCTCAATTCTCCCACCATTTTCTTTGGGACGCATGCCCCTTTGAAGTGTCGTATGAATGACTTCCTCAGTTGTGCGAAGTTGCTGATGCTCCTTGGGGCTAGGCTTCTGTACCATAGGATGGCCGGTCCGGCCAGAGTTAGGGGGAAAACTTTGCATATGGCGTCGCCCGTTACTCCCTGTACTTCCATCAGGAGGACAAAGTTTTCGATGTGGGATTTTGGGTCGGAGTGGCCTTTGTATGGTGCCATGGTCGGCATGTTGAATCGCTTCGGGAACTGTGCTGACTTTATCTCTTCCGTAAGGGGAGACCCCTCTTCCTCGCCTCGGGTGTCTCCCGCGCCGATCTTGAGGCCTTCTTCCCATCTGGTCATCTCCTTTCTTAGCCAAGACTTTATTTCACGGGTTGTGCCCCTGTGTCGCCTTCTGTGTCCTTCTGTTCGCCTGTCGTTCCGGGCGTGGCGTTCTTGAGCCCGGGGGTCTCCTGTACGTCTTCGCTATACTTTCTGTCTTCCCTCTCGGAGCTGTAAAATCTGTCAGAGGAGGAGTCGGGTGATTGTTCCTCCTCTTCTTCTTCCCATGTGTCTTCTGATCGTGGCTCTCTTCCTACCACTTTAGATCTTATCCCATAGGGTCCTCTCTTTCTAGGTCCCTCGTTTTCGCTTATATCTACTACTCTTTTCCCTCTTTCTCTCCTCTGTCCGGCCTCGGTTTCAGTTCTTTCGTTGTTTGCTCCTTCCATTCTTTCTAGTCGATCCATCATAGACCTCATCCCATCTTCCATTCTTTTCATCCAGTCTATTGCCGGACCTCCTGGTTGGTGATTTCCGTCCTCCGCCATTTGTCTTATCACGTGAACTGCTTTTTGTGAAGTTCCCCACAGACGGCGCCAACTGTTGACGGTGGATTTTGGTCTCAGGGTAATATGGAATATCACCTCCGAGATAATCCTCCTTCAATAGTGAATTTGTTTGGTTATGGGGGACCAAAGGCAAACTTAGCAAAAGACAGATAAATGCACCAATCGACAAAGAGATTTAACGTGGTTCGGCGGATTTGGTCCGACCTACGTCCACGGGCACAAACAGGATGATACTTTTTATTACTGAAATATGCTTCTCGGATCTTTTTTGTGTTTACAAGTCAGAGCTGATGATTCTGATCTCAACTTTTAACCTCCTACTTGTTACCCCTTTTCACCTATGCTCTACCCTCTATTATAATAGTGTAGAAATCATATTCCTATTTGTACAAGAGTTTCCTAGTCAAAACTATTCCTTTTTCCATAAGGATTCCTAGTCAAAAACTACATTTACTTCCTTATCATACTAGGACATTGACTTACTAGTTTACCCCATGAAAGTAGGATAACTTATTATCTTATCTCATATGGATAGAATGCCTTATTTTCCCGATCATGTCTTGCCCTATGCTCGGTCTTCATGTGGTCGGTCATGATGGTCATTTGTGCTGAGATGCTGCTACCGATCTGATAGTGCTCGGTCATCCGAACCAAAGTGGTCGGTTATCAGATCATAAAGTGGTCGGTATTAATGATCTTTGACCAAGGAGAAAATTACCCTTTTGCCCCTGTCGTGCTGTCTTAAATACCATAGTGCCTAAAAACACCATCAACAGTTTTTTTTTTTTTTTTTAAATAAAAATAAAAAGTTTGTGTTCCTAAAATTGAATCATACATATTTATAAAAATACTTTGAACATTGGCATTAATTGGCTTGGCAGCCTGGCCGGTTTCTTCGGTGGCTATTGTTGTGATTATTTGATCATTGAAGAGTATTTTGTGAAGGAAAATAAATATTCTCTATTACCACTTGAAAATAATTTACAAGTACTACTAAACTTGTATAAAAAAAAAAAAAAAAAAAAAAAAAAAAAACTTCACACATTAACTACACTTTTTAAGCTCTCTTACTTTGAGTTTCTTATTGGGGATGATTTGAGCTCTTAATTAGCTCTCAATTTATAACCAAATCTATGACTCAAATGTCAACAAATGAATAGTTTACACCTAAAGTTATTTGTAATTTTGCACCAATTTTCAAACTACACCTAAAATAGTTTTGGAGGATTCTTGGAAGTGGATTCATGCATGTCATATGCATGCTTTGCAGCTGGATTCAACAATTCTCCCCCTCCAGGTACATCCAAAACTATTGTCATCTGACAACTATCCCGATTATGTCTCTCCACAGCTCTGACTT